>JAMKCH010024936.1:0-39212 GCA_023653785.1 Ophioderma brevispina | reverse complement strand
AGTCAATTTAAAAATAATGCACATAAGAAGTGATTAAACATGAATAACACTGCCACTCAAAATATTGGATCTGCATATCCAATATGTCATATTTAATTGCACTTATCCAATATAACATTTTGGATAGCGCCTATCCAATCAAGCCTATCCAATATGATATAATGGATAGCACCCATTATATTGGATAGCACTTATCCAATATGGCATATTGGATAGCACCTATCCAATATGACATATTAGAAAGGAAAAACAGTATTTCTGGCACTGTTAAGTTAGATCAACTTTAGCCAAACATAGGATGAGCTATGAACAACCCTTTCAATAACCCAACTTGAGTAAGGTTGAATAAATATTTACCCAACTTCTAAGGTATAAGTTTTACTCAACCATCATATATAAGCACCGTTTACCTCCATCTTGGTTTCAAGTTTCAACTCTCGTAAACCCTATGCTCAGTTATAAGATTCAAATCAAATTAATGTCAGTAAAATGTAGTCCATATTGTAAAACTCAAAGTTTATCTTACTTGACAGTAATATTCATTACATTAATTCAGTGGTCACATATGGTGATGAAGTTTTAGTCACATGTTTTCTCTTAGTTTTCAAATTGACTAGTCAAATTCACTTCTTTTTTAATACAAAATAATTACAAGAAATATTGCTATAAAAATTAATATGGTTGCTGGATTCTTTGATAGACAATTTTAATTCTACAGTATAGACAAAAAACATTTCCCAATGCCCTTTTAGAAATATGGCAGACATGCTACGAAGGCACCCAGAGACTCTTTTTATCAAAATGCTGACATTCTTCTTCTTAAAACCCTAATTTCTAAAATAGTGGCAAAGTGTTTCAATGAAGATTTTAGTCCATAAGCTGCCATCATCAGATTTTTCGTTCGTTGAACCCAATTAGTGATTAATTTTCCCATATATCACCTTAAAGGGGATGTCCCCCTGACTAGGATTAGGTATGTTTCCGCCCCGAAAAGCTGCACGTTAGCGTGTCCTGCCCATTTCAAAATGGCTGCCATTGTTTTATGTAAAACCGCCATTATAATTTCAATACAGATAGAAATTTTATCCACGACTACACAAAACCAAGTTTATAACTGCCTGAAGGGGACTTAAACATCTAGGAGTCCAAGATGGCCGCCGCAAGGAGGCACATTTTGCTAAATGAACTTAAAATGGCAAATTGTTGAAATAAGAACCTGGGTGATATTTTGGGAGCTCCAAAAAGAATTTATGGTATATATATTTTACGTACAGGCCTGTTTTTAAAGATGGCGGTGATTATAATCCCTCTAGGGTATGTAAATCAGGAAGAAAATCAGTCCTACCTATCTTTTCGGCATTATTAAACGACACTTTCTAATAATGACCCTAAATCATTTCCAAGAAATAAAATAGAATAAAGTGGGGTATTGACTTGTCCTAGAGAGTGCCGTTACTATAGCTGGTTACTACTTGGGCCATATAACATAGTTTAAAATGACTATATAATAGTTCATAGGAGGACAACAGCTCATATCAACCTGATACAATAAAATCATAATAAATGGGTGTGGACTGTATTTAAGGACTACTCAGTGACGTCATAAGTGTTTCCCAGTAAAAATAAAAAATATGCTTATGAAGAAGTGAAAAAAATTTGTATATGTAGAAGGAAAATTTAAATATGGTGACCTAAGTTTCTTTCAAGCACATTAAGTGCTATCTTTGTTTCTGACTTGTACCACAGGCTCCTCTCTCTCCACTGCCTAGATCAGCTTTCTTCCCAGCGTCAACTAGTGTTGAGTTGTCTGCAATTATCCAGAAGTACGAAAGAAAATTGCGGGAAAATGTTATCAATAGTTTTCGTTATGGTTCTTATTATGTCGAAAAAGATGTGCAGGGGTGTTTTTCTTCTTGATTTATGTCCCGTGGAGTGGGTATAACCGCCGCCATCATGAGTTATGATCATGTGCGTAATACACAAATGTAATTGAATCCCTTTTTGGTGCTCTAAAAATATTACTCGCATTCTTACCCCATCTATTTGGCAATTTTAGTACATTTAACAAAACATACCTCCTATCGGCGGCCATCTTGGACACTTAAATGTTTAAGCCCACTTAAGGAAGGCAGAACTTTATTTCGCTTAGTCCTGCATAAAATTCCTATCTATAATAAAAATACAATATCAGTTTTTCATAAAACAATGGTAGCCATTTTGAAATAGGCAGTACGCGCTAATGTGCAACTTTTCGGGGCTGAAATATACCTAATCCTAGTCAGGGGGACACCCCCTTTAAGGTGATATATTGGAAAATTAATCACAAACTCGAATTTTAAGGCCCGGATTACAGAAACTGGCTTATGGACTATTTTATCTTTTCAATTTTTAACAGATTCCCACAATTGCAAAGAGCCACTTCTTTGAAAAAAAAGTATGAAAGAATCTCAGCCAGAGATCACTTTTGGCAAGATCACAATAACAGGGTCCTTGGCTCTTAGTACATGGGCAAATGTAATGAATGTTTTGGTTTGGTTTTTTTCATATACAATTTTCACACCAATGTTTCTCTAATACAGAATTTCATGGAGAATCTGAAAATCATGGCGTCATTTTTTAAAATGTGTTCTTGGGTGTTTTATAAGAGGGAAAAATTTGTACAGAGGTAAACAATAAAAGTGTTTAAATTGTTTTAAAATTTATACCAGTCTGTTTGGCTGCTCATAAGGTTTCTAAAAAGGTATAGTTTGCCATATTTACGATTATTGTTTTAGTACAATAGGCTCAAGAAATTTCAAGTTCATTATTTATAGAATGGACCGATTTAGTTGAAACTGGTTTTAAATCATTCATTTTGGGTCATATTTGTCCTCTTAATTATTAACAAAACGTCATTGACAACGCGACCTTTATATTTTCGGCTTTTGTACAGTAAGACGAACAATTTGGCACCATTTTTAGAACAACCGATGAATCTTAAATTTTACCCCCAGTGTGACCTTGAACCTGTTTTACCTTGTAACTCTTGTACTATAACTCGCAGGTAGGACAAACTATACCTTTCTGTAATCCTTGAATGGTACTGAACATGATGGTATACTTTAAACAGGCGCGGATCCAGGGAGGGGGCGGAGGGGGCACGCGCCTCCCGGTAATTCTGCAAATTCTTGCAAAATCAGCCCATTTTGAGCAATTTTGGACCAGTTACAGCCTTTCAGCGCCCCAGAAATTTTGACGTTTTTCAAATCCTGGATCCGCCCCTGTTAAAACACATTTCGCCCCCTTTTATACTTTGACCCCTGTATAAACCTTGCCCCCTGGAATACATCCAAGAATACATTTTAAAAAATGACACATGATTTTTGGAATCCTCATACAATTTTGATTTAGAAAAACCTTGGTTGCAAGATTGTATGTGAAATTTTCACAAAAATACAGTTCCACATGTAATACCTGTTTCAAATGTACAATGCTTTTGTGCTCATTGGTGACCACGACGGGTGTGATCTTTGCTTTTAGTGCCCTTAAGTTACAGTCATGTTTTTTCCAAATTTAGAATATCCATTGTGTCCCTCAATTTCTAGTATTGCATCCTATCAATAAATAGTGTTGCTGGCAAACATGATGTTGCTTTGTTCAGCTATGAGCGAAGAAGAGCCGATGGCGGAGGCTCCAGAATGGTCTATACCACAAGGATGTGCCTTGCCCCTCCAACCTAGGAGTGCAAGGAACCTGTTGTTTTATTTATGCAGACTATTTATGCACAAGATGCCGACTTCACAGTTGTTGTTGAAGAGAGACTCTCCAAAGCTTTGGATGAACTCACGCCTTATTAGAGAAAAACCACCTACGTGCAAATTCATCAAAGACACAGGCGTGGTGGCTTTCCATCTCCGTAACCGTGAAGCCAAAATGTCACTTAAAGTTAACCTGGTGTCTGGAACTCTCCCCCTGGAGCCTGTGATAACCCTGTCTACCTAGAAGTTAACCTTGGACCGCACTCTCTCTTATAAGACCCCACATCGAGCAGACGCAAGAGTAAAAAGTATGTTTCAACGGCAATAACATCTTGGGGAAAACAAACTCACTGGCACAAGATGGGGGTGCCCGCCCCACCAATACCCTGGAATCGACGGCACTTGCCCTGTGGTACTCATGTGCAGAGTATGTCCTGCCTTTTATGGGAAAGATCAACCCATGCCAATAAGCTTGATCAAGGTTAAATGCTCCCTGCCGGTTTATCACAGGATGCCTCTCTGTCCAACACCAATGGAAAACTTGTAACATCCTAGCAGTATTGCTCCACCGGACATCCGTCATAGCGTAGTGGCGTGAGCATGCAAGAGCGTAGCTTCCAAGTATCCAATGTAAGCACCCTATGTCTGGGACAGAGACTGCTGCCAACCGCCATTAAATCCAGAGATATTTTCTTCTAAGCAAAGTCTCACCTCTTAAACAGTCTCTAAGGAGTGTTAAGAGAGTCGCCTTGTTGGAAAGAACGACTTGCCATCACCCCAAGTAACATCTATCGGTATGGAACCTGGTGAGCATCTCCCACCATGGAGCTGACTCCTCATCGGGCTTAATGGCATGCCTCAATAGATTGAGAACCCGAACTGGCCGATCTAAGGTTCCTTGCAGAGTGGGGCTATCAGGGAAGCAGATCAGGATACTACCTGTGGTTTGGACCGCACCACAGACAATGGAACACCTCTTGGTCTTCCCACTTCTGGAGCAACAGTGCACAAAAGACCTTGCGGAATTCCAAGTGAAGCAGCCAGACGTTGTACCCATCTCTGCTGGCTGGATCATATTTGAGACCACAGTGTTTGGACACAATAAGAAGAAGACGAAGAATAATATTTATTTTTCATGAAAATGGAAAATTAAGGTTTCCCTTAAAAAACCATTTTTACTATTTAATGAAATCATAAATTCCTATATCTTTGCCGTTCGCATCTTTACATCCAAGATAATATACCATACTACAACATTTCCAATGAATAATTAAAAAAACCCAAAAACGAAAAAAATAAAAAACTTAAAAAAAGCAAAAATTGTAAAAAAAAATAATTTACATTTAGAAAAAAAACTGATAGCAGTTTTTAACACAGCAAGTCTCCCCTTTTATTATTCTGAATATACTTCTTGTGTATATGCGCCATAAAATTAAAATTAATACTAATGGAGGCCAGAGAATCATAAATAAATTATATTAATAACTTAAAATTAATAGTTGATATCATTCATTGACCAGTTTTTTATTTTGCCCTCTATTAAATGTCACCACTCCAGTAAACCAGAGTACTTCAAAACATTAAAGGTGCTTTTGTGATTCTAGTCCTCAAATCCTGTCATGGTTCACTAGATAGCCCTTGAGAAAAGCTTATTCACACCAAAATTCCAGTTAATTCGCAATCTTGCAGTTTATGTGCCTTTAATTTTTGTCCATTTACAGCACGAAATATGCATTGTCAATTCTTACGATTAACACACATGCATTTGCTAAGGCAACCGTTCAGATTTAAAAAATACTTTTTAGGTATTGGATCAAGAAATGCCCTTTAAATTTACTTGTTCTGATTGGCTTGGGGAGCCTGACTTATCCACCAGTATACTAATGTTTATATAGATGGGCATTCGCATTCCACTTCAACAAATTCAAGTACACCATCATCACCTCAGGATTTTCTTTCTTTTTGGTGTAAGTTGAATATATTCATGAGAAAACTGAAATTCTACAATTTGAGCTCTTACCTCTCTTTCGTTTTCAAACGCTACAGCAAGTTTTAATGGTTGGTATAAAAAAATTGTAATAAAAAAATATTTCAAGCAGAATTTTGGGTGCAAAAATTTCTGACATTGATTTTTAGGGGGGTCAAATCAAGGTTAATTTGGGACGTTTGCTTTTTTATGGGACAGCTATATCTCTTCCAACGAAGCGGATATGAGTATAAGATTGTGCACAATGGTAGTATTCAAGATAAGCGTTCACCAGCCCAAATTTGGAATTATATCACTTTTACTTTTTGACTTCCGGGTCCCCAAAGTATGGGTACAGTGGGTTTTGGGGCATTTTTGTGCCCCCTGTTATTTAAATTTGGGAAAGGTGCAATTTTTCTGTTCACATATAGACCGTCAGCCCAGAAGGTTTTGGTTAGACGAACGAGATAACAATATCCGAACACGGAAAATTCATAACAAATATAACTTTTGAAAATATGAAAGTCTGCCGAGACCCCGTTGTTGCGGGTAGCCCCAGGAGAGGGTAAATTGCTATGGGGGTCAAATATTTGAACTGCCTAATCTAAATGAAATATCGCTCAAATGATTTCCCTAGGTTACCAGGAGTAAAAAAGTCAATTGGGTCCACATGTGTGTGGGTGCTTCTTTTCCCAGAATTTGGGAAATAGGCTAAAGGTCATTTGTTTATTTCAAGAAAGTCAACAATTGTATACCAAATTTCTTTGTAAAAATATTAAAAAACAGATAAATTATACTGATGCAAAATATGCTTTTTATTTTGCATATGGGTTGGTTCCCCGCTTTCATATAGGGAGGGGTATAATAATGTCCCCGTCCCCATAGAGTCCTACAGAAAATTTTGTTACCCCTTTCCATTATAAAAACAACAAGGAGATGCCGACAGTGCCAAAACAATTTCATATTTGGGTTCAGTATCATTAAACATGTAAAAAAAATATTTTTACAAACAAATCGGGATATTGCAACGGGGTGACCTTTCTGAATAAACAAATGGGACCTTTAGCCTATGTTTCCAAATACTTTGGAAAGGAACCACACGGCTTGTGACCCATTGACATTTTTACTCCTGCTTACCTAAGGACTAATTTGAGCTAGATTATATTAGATTTAGAGCAGTTCAAACCTTTGACCCCCATAGTAACTTTACCCCCTCTCTCCTGGGGCTACAGGCAACAACGGGTCCCCGGCAGACTTTCATATTGGCAAAAATTTTATATTTTTTCTCTGAATTTTTCCGTGTTCAATTATGGGATATCCGTTCGTCTAACCAAAAACCTTCTGGGCTGATGCTCTAATATTTGCAATCTCAGCAAAAGGGTTATCCAAATCCAAGTTTGTAAGAATTCGTAGGGGTTTAGTTATTTACTTATGGGCCCTCTGAGATTGAAGTTGAAACCGTTACATGTTTTTGAGGTACCCCCCTCAAATTTAAAATTGCTGTAGCTTGAAAACGAAAAGAGGTACAGAGCTCAATTTTCAGGATGTATTTTCTCATGATAATCTTTCAATACACCAAAAAGGAAAGAAATCCATAAGGTGATGGTGTACTCGATTTGTTGAATTGGCATAGAATGACCCAGATGAAAGAGCTTATTTTTCTCATTGTCATCCTGAAATTTCAGCCTTCAAAACTATTTCTTTCCAATGATAGCGGCCCAACAAATGCTATTTTAATGGTTAACTATCAATATTAGCACAACAGTGAACTAGATATTGCAAAATGCATTATCGCTTCTACCATCAAAACCACAAGTTTGTTTCCCATGAAACGTTGAGATGAGTTTATACAAGGGTCAAGCATTCATTCCAAGTATAGAACATAAGAACAAGCACCTTCAAGTTACTAATCCTTAAATATGCCCTGTAATGAAGATTCTCTTCCTTTATACCTTAAAGAGACACTGGCACATTTGAAAAATAGTGCACCCTCTAGATTTTGTCATAAAGCTTTTATGTACATTAGCATTCACCTGAAATTATTAAGCCCAAATCAGCGCATGGGTAAACGGAACAATTTAATAATTAATGTTACCTGAGACATTAATTAAGCAGATGATGTGTAAATAGCGTTTAACACAAGAAAACACATGCTAGAGTTGATTCTCATGGCATGAACCACATTTGATCAGTCTGTGACCTTTGTGGTTTTAATATCAATGAGTACAAGTCTATGATATTCATGTAATAGACACATTTGTTGATTAAAGTTATGGCAAACTTAGAAGTTAACCTACAAATTACCTGGATGTCTTTAGCCTGCTTTTGGGTATGTTATTTTAATGTGTAAAATATATATCTATTCTTCCAATGGCCTAGACTGTCATTAGCGAGCAAATTGAAGAAATTTCATATTTTCTGAAAATGTGCCAGTGCCACTTTAAATTAAGTGAAGATGCCAATCATTTGACTTGGATGCTATGTGTCAACTTGAGACCTATAGCTGCTATGGTCTATGGTGTCAGTATGTGTAAGTATCTGTCAATTGATTGGTATGGACAACAAATTCAACAGTCCATCTGAATACATTTAACCTTACATATATTTTCATTTCTTTGTGTGCATGAGATTACTGTGGTTACTATGCTAAAGGATTAGTATAGAAATGGCATTTTGTTTTTTTGCAAATTTGTGAAATATGACTTATCTGTGGGCAAATGTTTTTTTTTCTCATGACCACACATGAGCCAAACTTCAGCTGAACTTAGTTCACCAACAAACTTGGCAATAATACTGCTAAAATTCAGACACAGTATGAGAGTTAGTAATTACAAAACTTAAACAAATATGCCTATAGTATATCTATAGTTAGAAAGCAGAATGTAGGCAATTTTTATAGGAATTAATACATACATGGAGAGTATTGACAGTATCGACACTGTGTTTGTGAACATAAGCGTACTTCTTAGGAATGTTAAATTTTTCTTGGAGAAGGAAAACTTTACAACCATGCAAAAATATCAATTTTGAAAAATCGTGAGGGCGCACTATTTTTCAAAAGTGCCAGTGTCTCTTTAAATTGCCATGTATTCTGCTATGAATTTGGTAAAAACTATTTCTTGTGTGTGAAAACCCATTTTTTATAACATTAACTAATTTAAAAGTAACAGAAGCTTATGAGTTAGTTACCTTAGATGGACTTAATCATACCATAGAGACCAATTTTGGCCAAATCTTTTTTGAAACAAATGTTATAATATATTGCTTAAAATTAATCTAAATTCCTCAAATTTGAAGCACACAGAAAATAAAAAGCAAATATTAATCACACTTTTTTACCTTGCCTGCCAAGATGCCAATCATCTCACCCAACGTGTCTTCATGCACATCATTGCGTGTGTCATTTGATTGACATGGACAGCGAATTCAACAACCCATCTGAATGCCGTTGACATTTCACCTATTCAACATGCAGGCAGGAAGAACATGAATAGTGCATAGGTATGGCTAACAGATGTCGAAATAATTGACAAGCTTCAAACTAGCCCATGATATGTCTCAATGTATGGTAATAATGATAATTGCGATAGAGTCTGGCATCGGTTTTCATTTTCCCTCCTTGGATGTGTTATTAAATATTCGGTTACAGTTATGAGGAATGGATGCGAAGGCCAAAAGTCTGCCTTAATATTATTTATTAATTTAAAGCGGGAAAGACTGAGGGATATTGTTGATGTGTTCTTTTTCTGTATATACATGCATGCGCACTCTAAAATTAAAGGTCTGGTTTGACTTCAAACTTAGAGAATCTTTTACAAATATATTATTCTATTAAAATGGCCAAGTTTCTGTAACCTGACGCCACCTGACACGCCCTTCTTTCTGACACACTTATGAATTCAGAAACCCTTCACGGAATAAGTCACAGGGGGCATGGGAAAAATCCCCCCAATTTTGTTCTCCCCCCCCCCCCCCGGTCTCAAATATCCTTTGTTCCTCAAATCAAGGGAGTGCCCAAACTGTTCTATATAGATTTTAAAACTTATGGTTTTAAGCCAGGGTTCGCAATTATATTAGCTGAAGGGCAGAGACTGCCAAACACATTTGAAAGTTCCTTACTTGAGGGCCAAATACACCTGAAATTTTATCTTTTCCCTTTACACTTTAGAGCAAGTCGAGGCCAAAACCAATGGTTGGCGGCCAGATTGGCCCGCAGGCTGCCTATCTACAATATCTCAAGTTAATTTTGAAACTTTGTGGGAATATATTAACAAGTTTTGCATCAAAGTTGCTGTTTCTTCTTTAAAGAACCCTGGTATATGGTAAAGATGGCAAACAGAGCCATGACATAATATTAAGATATTTGAGGATTATCGAAAGGTCTGCAAAATGGCCCTTTAGAGAACTACCATAATGATGTCATCATCATCATCGTTGTCATCGTCGTCTTCATCGTTATCATCAGGCTCTGTCACCCACTGCTGTTTTTGTTTTGTTTTACCCAATTCTTCTCCCCTTTTGTGGGGCAGCGAAGTTTTATTGTTTGGTTATATGAGGGAAAAAAATTATTTCCTTGAAGAAACCTATATACTTTGACTCTGAATTAGTCCGATGGCTGAGCAAAAATTGGGTTGTCTATTGTGGTATTATTTTCTGATCTTGGGGTAAAACAGCTAATCTCTTTAAGGCATATAACATTGTATTATTATTATTATGAATATTATTGATATTTAAAAGCTTTAAATATACAGGAATTAGCAGCGATCATGCAAGAAAATAAAACAAAACTGAGGAAACACATTTTTTAGCTTGTAAATCAAAGATAAGTGCGTACAATTCCATAAAACTACTTTAATGTACGAACAAAAACACAAAATAGTGAAAAAATGAAGTATTTGAGGAAATCTGTCATACCGTCTCCCGAAAATAGATATACAGCGATGACGTCTGAAAATCTACACCAAACAGCTGATCGTGGTTTACACCAGTACAGAATAAACAAAGATCAATAATATTTGTGTTTGAGGTCAAACTGTACAGGACATGGTGCACAATATTACGCTTATAAATCTGGGATATTCACACAGAAAGGCTTTTTTTAATCGCAAGTCGGAATTTTGATACGCACATATAGAAATTACAAAATCAGATAAAAAGTGCTGCCTTGTCTTTAATACATGGATTTCAAGCCAACCACTTGCAGGTTATGTTAGCACACCCATGCCAGTCACAAAAATACCAAAATACAAATTTTGATGATTTTTGTTGATGTTTCGGATTAGCAAATCGCTGCTTATCTCTTTAATCCATCTGAATTCATCTCAAGACTATGTACAACACTGTATATTACAGTGGCTGTGCATACACCATACACTTTACGTAAAATACAGCATTATGCATTCATACACACTGCCAGTATGATTGATACAAGCTGATACGTGTGCAGAAAAAACTTCACTGCCAATCTAAACTTCAGATAGGTAAAACTTGGAACATCATTATCTATTCCATATATCATCTTGCCATCTATTCGATGTGGCATCTCACTATTATCTATTCTATACATGGCGTCATGCTATTTTAGTGCTTGAATTTTAGTGTTGTCCATTACTTTTAATGCCAATCTTATTGCATTTTAAATATTTCCCTCTTCACTCCTGCCGGTTGTTCACATCGGGTCATGATCACCTCGGGGGTTGATGTGCTTTTTGTTCGCTACGAATCGAGGTGACTAAGCGACGATGTCAATGGGGAGTTCCCTTTTCCTTAAGCCATAAATAGGATATGTCATTCTCTATACAATTTTGGTCGTATAAATTCACCCAATTCGCAAAATTTTGGGGCTTTTCATCAGTCTGTCATGTCCAGTAGTGATATCAACTCTTTGTATGCATTTGAATTGCTGAGATATTTTAACATCATGCATAGACCTGAATATTTGAAAGGATTACAAGACACATTCCAAGCATATAATTTTCCTTAAATTGGGACTTGCATTGAGCCCCAAAACAGTTTTGTTTTGGTCTATGACACAAGTCATTATTTCTATTTTGGTTTTAAGGTTCCTCCTAAGGAAATTGGCTAGTTTTGTGTTTTGCATCAAAAAAAAAACTTGTAGATTCCTGGGCACTCTTTCAGCCCAGCATTTATCATCTCTGCAGGCCCTCGCAGCCCATTGAGATAATGACAAGTTTTGTCGCATGGTGGACTTTAAGTGAAATGCATATACAAGAATTTGGCTAGATTCACATCAGCTGATTATTTTTGGCAATAATTGTTTTAAGGCAATATCAGTGATTTGCTAAATCAGAAAAAATTGAAAAAAATCATTAAAAATCAGTTTTTTTTTTGCCTTTTGTGTGTACAGGTATAATCCTAAACCCTGCAAGTGATAGACAAATGCAACCTAATAACAACAAAAAATCAAATATTTTAGTCTTAATGTCCACTACAACACATATTGAATGGAGATTCATATCTTTGAACACTTCTGTTTTCTTCTTTTCTTAATTATATAAAGCTTGGAAAACTTGGCAAGCACTAACAAAAAACTAAATAAATAACAAAAATACACGGTCTCGACACCGGACCGCTCGCTTTCTAGGCGGGAGATATCACACTGGGCCACAGATGACTGTGTTTTATGTGGATAACCAGTGAGCGGCAATGTCGAGCACTAATGTCATTTTCAGCGTTATTTTCAGAGTTTCAAGCGGCCCGTAATTTATTTTTATATTTTTAAAGATGTCAAAGGTCAAAGGCCATGAGGTCAAAGGCCATATGAGGTCATGTTTTACGTGTTGTATGTTTGTGTGTGTTCCAGTTT
Organism: Ophioderma brevispina; assembly: GCA_023653785.1. Lineage (NCBI taxonomy): Eukaryota > Metazoa > Echinodermata > Ophiuroidea > Amphilepidida > Ophiodermatidae > Ophioderma > Ophioderma brevispina. The sequence goes on along the minus strand of JAMKCH010024936.1, from coordinate 26,683 downwards.
GGTTAGGTTTTGGTTAGGTTTTCACGTAGAGCTCCTTTTTCTTCCTTTTCTGTCAATTTTTCAGTTGGAAAATATACCTTATGAGAGTCCTACAGCCTTATCCTTCACTTATAAGCTATTCCTGCAAATTTCAAATAATTTCATTCTTTCGGGTGGATCACTGATAGTGTCTTTAAGTATATGTTAATTATTCACCTGTCTACACGGCTGGCTGTAGCTGCCACATAATACCAGTTGGTAAGAAAAAGGTATGTAATTTCCTTTCATTTCAAATTTCTCGGAATATTACAGCACACATTTTCAGTGTTTCGTTGCAAATTAATTTAATCAATCAACATTTGTGATGTGATCCAGCAAAATGAGTCGGGAGTCGCAAATATTGATTTTGAGATATAGCCAAACAAAGGAGAAAATGTCTTTTGTTTCCTATTGTTTTTGCCACCCTTCAACTGATTATATCTTTGGAATTAGTTGGTCAATTTCAATGGGGGTTTCGGCAAAATGTAGCTTTTTAAATGATGCATACAGTTACATGGAAAAATAACAAATGAATCTGACCGACTTCAGACTCATTTTGCTTGATCGCATCACATTTTATTAACCATCTGTGCACAGGAGTTGGTAGTCAATAAAGTTCATTTGAAGATTTCCCATGCAAAAGGCAATTTATAATTTTTTTTTCTCAGTTTGAGGTGTCAACGCATGCAACGGAAATAGCTTTCAAATTATCCTGAATATAATACAAAAATATTGTTGTAGTATTGGCCATATCATCAAGCATTTGCATTTGAATTGTAAAAGGTGTCAATATATTGTGCATACATAATATAAAAAAATAAAAAATAGGTATATTTTGTTGTTTTTTGTTTTGTTTTGCTTTGCATTAGAACTATTAATTAAAAAAGGGTGTGGATCCTGGTGACGATCAAACCACAATAGCAAGGGGTTCAGAAGGCAGCTCAAGGCCCCGGCGAAGTGGCGCAGCATAGCCCTGCATGGTGGGTGTCCCGGGGAAGGGGGGATGTTTGCGTGCGTGCTACCCAGGGCCGTAGCCAGGGGGTGCTGGGGGTGCGATGTACCTACCCAAATCTCCAAAGTTCCAAAAAGGTCCACAAAAATTATGTGTGCGAGCGAAGCGAGCTAAAAAAATAGGGGTTTTAAGGTTTTTTGTCAAAAAAGGGCAAAATTTGGGCAAAAAGGTCCACTTTTGCCAAATTTACACCCCATCTATTGTGAAAAAGTCAACCTTTTGGGAAAAAGGTTCACATTTTGAAAAATCCATACCCCCAAGAAAAAATCCTGGCTACGGGCCTGGTGCTACCTCCGCACCCCCGGCTCTACCTCCGCTCCCCCGGCTATGCGCATGGTGTGGGAGTCAAGTTCCTCCAACCAAGACTTTAAAATTATATCAAGCAATCCCACTTTAACATCTACCTAATAAAACAGATGCACATCACACATATTGTAACAAATATAAAATATGAACATATTTAATAGAACAAAAAATTGATTTAGATATAAATAATATACAATATGCAAGAGATGTGGATGCCACTTAAAACGCAGGGCGTGTAAAGACCTCTCCTTTTACAAGGTCACTAAATACATCAAATATCATCATCAAAATACCATGCATGCATGTTGGAAAGTTTACACCTGTATATATCTTACGGGACTTACACCCTACCCTCTGACTCATAGCCCAGAGAAAGATCATGCACATTACAAAAAGGTTCGGGTTAAATCAATTTCAAAATCATTTTGCAATACATGTAGTCTGACTAATGGCTACTTTTAATATCTATTCAGAGGAGATTTAGCTCGTTGAGTACTCACACTTGACTTCACTAACTTGTTAATGACGTTTGATGTGCTCATCAAATGAGTAGCTGTCGACCCACGGATGTCCTTCAGATTTCTCAGCTTATTAATCTACACTTTTCAGTATTGGATGGAAATTAAACATCTTGCAGTTACTGTCCATTTTCCCTATTCACTGTGCACACAGTGTATTCAATAGGCCTATGACCTGTCACGCGTACTCTGTGCTTAACGCATAGGACATGAGAAAACTCACGTCGTTGCGAGGAAAGTGCTCAAGGGATTTTCTTCGTAGAAGCTCTAATTGTAGAATATAAAAAAAAAAAAAAAAAAAAATGTCGACCCACGGATGTCCTTCAGATTTCTCAGCTTATTAATCTACACTTTTCAGTATTGGATGGAAATTAAATTAGAAAATAATCTCTTGTGTTTTAGGATCAGTATGGGTCAACTCGGGCAAACGAGAGGCAAAGAGAAACTTTACGGGGGAAAAAGTGATTTTTTTTGGGGGGGGGAAAAGTGAATTTTTGGTGGCAAAATATACAAAATTTTGAGATTTCAAACCAATTTGGATCAAAAGCACATTGTTCGGGGGGAGGGAGAGAACAATTGCTACTCCCCCCCCTCCTGTGCCCCTCTCTGGCACCGCCACTGCTTGATTCACATGTCAAACCTCTGGATCTGGATATTTAATACAAAAACTCTAGTTTTCAGACCAAAATGATTGTTGCTTTGTTTGTTTGTTTGTTTGTTTGTTTGTTATAACTATTAATTTGGTGTTTGTGTTGTCGCTAGTGATGTCTTGATTCATTTTCTGTGTGTTCTTGATAGTTATGTCTTGGGCCTAATTGGCCTTTAAAAAAAAAAAAAAAAAAAAAAGGTGGTGTAATTTGGTTGACATACGGTACTGAAAAATATCCGAAACGACCATTTCTAACAAGGCTTCCAACATGTGTAAAAACAGGCCTACTCGCCAATGTTCATGCACACAGTGTGTGGGTAAGCACTCATCCATAGCATGTCATTGATCAGTGATTGGATGGTGCCCTGTGAAGTGGGAATCATTTACATACGATCAAACTTATGAATGGATTCATGTCACAATGATTCGGTTGGGTGGGCAAAAGGTCGAGGCCCGTTTACAGTGGACACTAACTGCACTATGATTAGAAAATAATCGGAATCTCTTGTGTTTTAGGATCAGTATGGGTCAACTCGGGCAAACGAGAGGCAAAGAGAAACTTTACGGGGGAAAAAGTGATTTTTTGGGGGGAAAAGTGAATTTTTGGTGGCAAAATATACAAAATTTTGAGATTTCAAACCAATTTGGATCCAAAGCACATTGTTCAGGGGGGGGGAGAACAATTGCCACTCCCCCCCCCCCTCCTGTGCCCCTCTCTGGCACTGCCACTGCTTGATTCACATGTCAAACCTCTGGATCTGGATATTTAATACAAAAACACTCTAGTTTTCAGACCAAAATGATTGTTGCTTTGTTTGTTTGTTATAACTATTAATTTGGTGTTTGTGTTGTCGCTAGTGATGTCTTGATTCATTTTCTGTGTGTTCTTGATAGTTATGTCTTGAGCCTAATTGGCCTTTTGCTCCACTCCTCCATATCACTGTTTTGTTTTTATGATGTGTAGTGATTAGAAATAAAATTTGATTTGTTTTGATTTGAAATAAATTTGATTTGATGTAAAAGTCTGGCTTTGTCAAAAAATTGAGAGTGCCTTTCCCACAAATCTCTGAGTATCCCTTTATAGAGTGGATGAAGAAGTTGTAAATTCACTTTTGTTCATGCTTCTCACAGCAAGCCCCTGTATATCATGAACTTGAGAAGTGATGTGTGCAGTGGCATAGCTAGGATTTTGATATGGGGGCAATGTCGCATCTAAACTAACACAAAATAGGTGGGGTCCGGGGATAAAGCCAGCAGAAAATTTTGGGTTAATGCTCTAAATGTCTTCTGAGGGCTAATTCTTGCACAATTTTGTAACATTTACTTGTCGCACGCTGACCACTGAACTTTAAGCCTACACTTTGTCAGCAATTTCGTCTGCAAGTGCCATGACCTGAATTCAAGTGAACCGACAAGCTAATCTCAACCAATAAAATCAAATATTGGGGGGGGGGGGCACTGCCCCTTACCCCCTGGCTATACCACTGGATGTGTGGGGTAACTTGGGGTGTATCTCCTTTTATTTGGCCCTATCAGAATGCATGTAGGTGGGAGAGCGTGGTCTAGCGGTTAGGGTGCTTGCCTGTGGTGCAAATTTACCAAAAATCCCGGGTTCGAATCCTGGTGGGGTCACTTGCTGGGATTTATTGGGTGCTCAAATCTGGATTTAATCTGTACACAAGCTATTGATTAAATACAGAATACCGCTCTCCCCCACGGTTCATTTGGAATTGGGCAAATGAATCATGAAAGCATCCCATCCTTGGGAGGGGACGTTAAGCTGTCGGTCCTGTGTACAGAGAGTCACTACTGTGCATGTACATCGCAGTCTGTGTCGAATAAGAGTAGGATGTAAACCCCTGAGTGTTCCCAATCTGCCCCAGTCTCAAAAGTGGGCCATGTTAGGAGTGTACGTATCATGGATACATGCGGTCTAGGATCAGCTTACTCAGTTGAATAAATCCTGACAATACCACAAGCCATTGCCAATGACATTGCCAATGACTTGTGGATAAGTTAAGAAGAAGAAGAATGCATGTATAGGGTGTTTAAGAAGTGGGTTAATTATGCTACATGTGTATATGACAGTTATGAAAATCCAAGAACCATTAAATGAAGAGAGTGTCGGTTATGATCTGGGACAAAGGATACAATCTAAGCCATCATGTATTTTTTACCCATCATTGATAAAGATATCTTCTGGAAATGATATATTGCTACTTCAAATTTTGCTCAGTTTGAATTACATTGAGTCTTCATAAACTGAATAAAATGCGTAAGGGATTTGTTGATTTTAAAAACTTGTTCAAATGTCAAAATGTGCAAAATGCATATAAGTAGGGAATGCTGTCAACGATATCGTGTCAATGGTTATACACGCTGGCTTTCTGTAACACTTGAATTCATACACGGAAACAAAGGCATACTTTCGAAACCAGGCAAAGCTTTCAGAGGGTACATGTATGATCCGTGGTTTAGGAGTAATTTTCACAAACTAATTTTGCCAAATTTGGGGAAGGCTTTATGAGGAGCAACCAGATCTCCCCATCTTGGTTAAGATTTCAAGCATATTCTTTGTTCTGAACAAATGGTAGCAGGCTTGGGTTTCCCACTTAATTTGAAAAACCAACAAGCAATCGCATCTCCAGTGTCTTTCCGCACAAAACATGGTTGATCTGTCTTCATACTCGGGTTGTCATAATTTCCTTTCCAAAAAATCAGAGCAAACCCTTGATCCTGATTAAAACAGCTGATGCAGCTGTTCCTTTTTATTCAAGAGATGAAAATCTGAGCAAAAATGTTTAAGGTTTTTGTTCAAATAGTTACAAATTCTAGCATTGAATAATGATTTTTCCAGTCATGCATTGTAAGTATGAGTCTGATGTTAGATCAATGAAAGTAATCAGGTCTGTTCTATCATATGCACACATCTTTCTCAACTGTGGTTTTGTTTAAAGGTACATTCTGAAAATTTGATAAACTTTCAGTCTTAAAGGGATTAAATAGTTTCAGTTGCCAGGCAATAGTAGTAGAAGTAGTAAAACCAAAAGTTTTAAATCTGGTTTTGTTCCCGCTAACGGGGTGGCGGATTCACTTCGCATTCACAGCAATACTGCTGTATGAGTATTTATTGGAGCAAATGATAATTGACCGGATGCCCTTCTTGACATCAATGTGCTGAATGGCCGTCTTAGCTCTCTAGAGCCGATGTCCTTGTAGGTAGATCTTTTTAGTTCTACCAGGATAACCAGCTACCCTCCTCATCAGATTTCTTTAAAAACCCAATGGGGTAACGGTTTAGTTGCCAACAACCCGGCCCTGGGACATAGTACTGGTTACCAGGATACCAGTAGCAGGCCCTCAAAGAAAACATGACCTGACACATATATGATATACAGGCCCGTAACCAGCATTTTTTTAGGGGAGAGGCGACATTTTACAAAAGGGGACCTTTTTTGCCAAATTCCCGCCTCCCAAAAAAAAGGGGGGGGCAAATTTGACAAAAGTTGACCTTTTTTACCCAAATTGTAACCTTTTTTTGACTAAATAGCATAAAACCCCCTGAATTTTTGATCGCTCTGCTTGCAAAAATCAATTTATGGGGCCTTTTTGAGCAATTTTCAGGGGGTTTTGGGGGCTTTTTGGAATTGGAGGGGGCGTCCACCCTCTCGCCCCTCCCCTGGCTACAGGCGGGATGATATATTAAACCCTAGCTAGTTTGATGTCACAAGTGTTACGCAACCTGAATTACAGTCAATAAGTAAGTTAATATTCTTGCAAACAGATTCACTCTAGTGATAAGACTACTCTGTAGTCCAATTGTTTTTTTGTTTGTTTTTTTTTACTTTACTTTTTTTCCAATTGTGTGTGTGTGTGTGTTTTTTTAAAACTTTTTCCCCAGTAGGCTTTTCCCCCAGTAGGCCTATCGCAAAGAGAAATGATAAAAAAATAGCTGAGGGTAGAGGGCGCGATAACTACTAACCGTTGAGAATTTCACTTTATCATGCAGGTCAATTGAGGGCGCGATAACTACTCCCCGTTAATTTTCACTTCACCATACGGGTGGGCATACCTGGACATTCCGAGGGGAGTGGTCACTGAACTTTCGCGATCACAAACCTTAGCGGGATCATAAAAGGAGCCATCTATTGAATGCTTAATATTTAGTATAAAAAAGCTGGTATGTGTAAACAGTGCCCTCTCTACATGAAGGTCCCTGAGCATATCTTTTTGTGGTATAATGCCATTGTCATAAGGGATCTAGGCCTAATTAAGCTTAGTTACGGCGTGAATTGTGTCACGATATTAGAAATAGAAGAAAATGACAATAATAATAATAGATAATGATGATAATACTGGGTTAAATAAGATGGGACAGCACACAAAAATAAATTTTAAAAAATGCAAAAATCGACTATGGCATAGTCTATCTAGTGATGTGACCAATGCTGTCCTGGTGTATATGCAACCTTCTTCTTTATAACAGTACCTCTCAAAGTCATGGAGTACCTATTGACATGGACACATAACAAGCCACAAAGTAAAGTTATTAATCCACTTAGGTGGCCACAGAGTACACATACCACAGTGCACCAGTATGTAGGCATTTTTTGTGCAATACCAATGTTATTTTAGTAATACTATATATTTTGTTAAAATTGTTGTCACACATGATTCACCATTTTACAGACACCTTAAGGTGTTTCAGAGTACACTATGTGGGGGTACTGGTAAGCAAAGCTGTTACTATGTGCCCATAATGGTGTGTCCACAAGTCCCTCACCAGGTCCTGTGATTATATCAGCTCCAGTGTGTATTGCATACCCCTTGGTTTACCACAAGGCATACACACAAAGTAACTTAAATAGTAGGTTCATCAGAAGTAAGAATCTGGCTGTGTAGAGTGTATTCCAAAATCCTAACCTAGGTCCTATGTTATATCAGTTCCAGTGTATATGCGCATACCTTGGGTGTACAGCAATACACAAATAGTAAATTAAATAGTAGGGTTAACCAGAAGTAAGAATTGGCTGTGTAGGTTTGTTCCACAAGTCCTAACAGAGTCCTCATGCCTTATCAGCTCCAGTGTGTCTGTGCATACCCCTTGGTATACCGCAAGGAATACACACATAGTAACTTAAATAGTGTAGGGTTAGGGTTTGAGGTTAACCAAGAGTAAGAATCTGGCTGTGTAGGGCGTGTGTTCCACAAGTCCAAACTAGGTCCTATGTGTATTCAGCCCAGTGGTATGGCATTACCTGGTGTACAGCAAGGAATCACACATAGTAACTTAAATAGTAGGTTTTACCAGAAGTAAGTTAAAGAATCTGGCTGGTAGGTGTGTTCCACAAGTCCTAAACTAGGTCTAGTTTATTCAGTCCAGTGTGTATGACGCATGAACCTTGGTATACAGCAAGGAAATCACACATAGTAAGTAAATAGTAGGGTACCAGAAGTAAAGAATCTGGTGTGTGTAGGTGTGTTCCCACAAGTCCTAACCTAGGCCTATGTTCTATCCGCTCCATGTGTGATGTGATATCCTTTGGTGTACAGCAAGGAATAACACATAGTAATTAAATAGTAGGGTTATCATAAGTAAGAATCTGTTGTGTAGGTTTCAATAGGAATGTTACGGTATACTAATTCATTGACACAGAGTAGGTGACCCTCACATAAGGTTCCCTAGCAGCTACACATTGGAGACCACCATGTAGTAGGGGATACCAGATACATCATATACATAGCTCCTTGGGACCACACACGTTGGGAACCTGCCATGTACAGCCAGAGTTTCCTTTAAGACATTCTGTATTCTCATTTGCTGTCACCTAATAAATTAATTTTATCAATATCACTGATGGTTGGCCTTGGCAGTGCAACATAAATTAAAATATACTGTGTAAAATTATGGTTACTTGCACGGGCAGTAGATTCAGAAATAATAGCTCAGATACTCCGCCAGCAACAGCTTGTCGTCGTGCGTTGATTTAAAAATAATTTACAAGAGTTTTTACCCTTGCTGCAATTCGGCCAGAATTCACTTGTTATCAAGGAAAAAAAGTCTATCCTTCCCCAAATTTCATCCAAATCTTGAATCATTTGCCATCAATATTTCTCTCTTCTTTATTTACAATTGCCAAAACTCTTGATGATTGGTAAGATTATATAGAGATTTATTTGTCTCAAAATCCAAAAATGACGACAAGTGCAATGTACAAAATAATGTTTGTTGATATTTCCCGGTGTTACAACTATTAGATATACCAACTCAGTATGTGTTTTCATCCCAGCCCTGGTTTAACAGTGAATCATTGTATAGCGTTTCATCAAATACGCACGCAGCAAAAATAAACGCCCTTCTTTCAGTTGCTGAACAGCTTGCTGGTCATGGTACAATGAGACGAGAAAGTTATGGGCTTTGTTGTTTGGTTCCTGGTGTAATAAAACATGGTTATGAGCATGGTGGTGGGACATGCACCTTAAATACTATGAGTGGTATCTCCATCTGGTGTTGTTTTCTTCTTGGTATAATTAGTAGATTCCTCTTTGTTGGGTTTAGATGAAGGAAAGGATTAGAAAACATCAAAATTAAATGTATGTGTTCAGTCTGAAAAATATGATTTATGTTTTAAGCCCCATGAGAAATGAGAAATCCCTAGACAGGGGTCGTATTTTCAGCTACAATTATCCAAATCATGAATGTTGTGATTGCTGTATAGGCCGGGGCCCTATTTCACCAAAATTAAAATCAATCGTTTAGGTTAATTAAAGAAGAGCGATTGCTTCTTATATAAATCTTGTATGCTTTTTAAAGAAGAATTTTTAAACGGTAAAATCATTCAATAGGGACCAGGTATAAAAAAAAAACAGATTGGGAAATGCTGACTCATAATCTCAATGTAAGGGAATTGTTAAAGCCACTATTGGCAATTTTTTTCCAATGTAAACAAATCGCACCCACTATTTTTCATCAAAGGCCCAGTTTTTGCATGATGTATTGGAAAAGTTGGTGTAGTAAAACCCCCTGTAAATGGCTAAGCGTAACACACAGTATTTGTCACGCAAAAAGAAATGACAATCTTCAAAGCCTGCTTTAAAGTGCTTTAGGGTCGATTTTTCAAAAAGAACAGCAATATAATGGTTTTGATTTATGACCTAACACGCAGTTAGAGACAAAATGGGCCCATTTTGGATTAATTGTTGAAAAAAAAATGACTCAATGATGGTGATGACTGTTTTGTTTATATGTTTTTATTGGCTTTAAAACAAGTTAATAAACATAAGAAGAATGGCTCGTCGTTTAAAAAAAAATTCACTTAAAATTATCTTTAACTGTTGTGAAATAGAGCCCTGATTTTAGAGAGTGGCTTTGAGGTTTTAACAACAGATTTTGACATCATTGCCTCCAATCTCTTTATTTTGCTTTGGCTCAGATCAGATCGAATCATGGAAACTATCCAATGCCCCCTTCGCCCCTCGGCAAAAATAAGGCAAAATCATTGCCCAAGGGGGGGGGGGGACAAATACAGGAAGAGCTGGCGCATAACCCCCGCAGCCGCGCGCAAGTGGCTGTAAGCCTGACTAAAACTTAAAACGTGGGAATCCGTATCTGCTCATACAGTCCACGGTAAGGGTATTTAGCCGGCTTACTCTATGACTAGTTTTCAGTTTGTTAGATTATGGGACCATCTTTCAAATTCATGCGGGGGGGAGGGGAGGGGGGACAATGGGTACAATGAATAATTAATTATTTTAAAGAGAAAACAATATACAGATGTTGTTGAATCTTAATAAAAAGGAATTTATTATGGGAATAACAGCCCAATATTGTAGAAAAAAATAAAAAGATTTGATGACGTCCACGGCTTGGATTGGTTTATTATTTGCTTCGGGGGGAACCATCAGGTAAAAATGACGTACTATCCCTACATTGGAAAAAAAAAACAAAGATATCGTCATCGTACGTCGGTTTGTTGACAATCAGTATAGGGAAAAGGTAAATTTGTACTGTTCTTTGTAGTACATAATAAAAGGTTCTTCCTTCTGTTTTTGGAAAAAAGAATAGCATTTGGGCAGAGGAGAAGGGTCATGTCAGACCTTGATTAACATAGTCGGATTATATATAATCGGTCGCCCCCGAAGGCAAATGATTACCTGATACCTGAACACGTGAACCTGGTACCTGGACACGTGACACCAACTAGTCATCTCGTTACGTTTATAACTTACAATATGGCAAAGCAGCAGCATTCTGTATCGCGTTGTTCACAGGAGTAATCGATTCAAGCTGTGAGACGTATACATGCGGTTTCTGTATTAAAGACTAGTTTCAATGCATTGGAAGGATAGAGTAAAGACTATTTTCAAGCAAGTTACGTCATAGCGTGGTTACTGTTCAAGGAAGTGACTATTCGCCAGACTAGTCCGGCGAATATGTTGTGAAATCTATTTACCGGAAAAACTTATGCGGGCGCTATTTAGATAGTATATCTATCATATCACCAATAGTATTTATCGGTTTACTTCCGTAAAGTAATGCTTATGTAGGATTAAAAACAATCACCACCCACATCCTCCCTCGATAGTGTTGTGGATAAGAGCAGCGATTTATAATGCAGGGTATCACAGGGTCGACCAACCATGGGCCTTTTCAAATATAAAAATAAATAATAAATGTATTTCATTCAGTATTATTTTAGAGTTAGGCAAAGGCTATTAGCATGACTGTCGTGACACATTCTAAATTGGTTATACTATGGCAATACCACAGGCTTATATTAAGCATAAAACAATAGTCGTAAAATCACCACCAAATGTAATTATGCTACAGCCATATGCAATAATAGGCCTACGCAGTAATAATAAGTACATTTGTAAGTTGTGCTTAACTTACTCACAGTTAGGCCCAGAGGCCCACGCCGTGCACTGTTGTCATCGTCACGGCTATAAAAGTTCAACATTCAATCATGCTTATGTCTTAAATTAAATTGTGCATAACTCAAAACTCCAGAAACTTCCCATGCAAAAGTAATCTCTACAAACATTTAATACCCTGGAACATACGCGCCATGGCCTACAGAGATATGCGCTCTTGTTAAGCAATGCGCACGATACACTTAATTCAATCAAACACAGCCCTCTTATAATTATTATACACCCCAAACCCATTGCACACTCCTGGATGTTTGGCTATCAGAAACATAGTTTGTTGCATTTTCAGATGAGACACAAAGTCCAAGACTTTCTTGTCAAATTCTTCAGTTTTTAATCTAAGACCCCAGAGATGTAAAAACAAAGCAACATGGGGGGAAAGGAAACATGTGCTTACAAGAGTTAAGTTGTTCCAGTGTGTAAAACATTGCTCATGCTCCACTGGTGATTTTTTCCCACATGAGTTTGTTTCGTCTGTTGTTTTTCAGATCCCATGTTTAATTTAATATAAAACAGTCATCATATCTATTTCCAAGAAGTCTTGGGACAGCATTGTGTGTGAAATCTGGTCTCTGGTTATCTTTGGGATCACAAGTTTATAATTGCATATGTGTAATCCTAAGGGAACTTATATTACAATGCTTTTTGAAATGAAACTCTCAATATTCTGTGTCAAATAAATGTTCTCAGTGACATGTTTTTATGGACAAAATCTAGTCGTCTTATGTCAAAATAAAGGCAAGAAAACCCCTTTTCCTCCTTGTCTTGGATGGATGTTGTTTTAGTGCTGCATCCCAAAAAGAATATTGAAGTCGGCTGGTTCCTTTGAAACATACATGTAATACTTTTGTAAGAGATTTTTTCAGATATTTCAAGCGATGATGTCGTTAGCTAAATTTAGGCCGGTTTGGTGGGTTTTGGTGGAATATTAAAAAAAAAAAAAAATATTAAAACAAACACAAAATACATAAGACAAAAGTGTGTGGGAGGAGCCACACACTCTTAAATATACCTCGTCCATGATAGGGTACCAAGAAAGTAGTAAATACGCTCTTACAAGGTGTGGTTGGATCAAATTGACACCTATTATGGTGAGTTTTTTTTTTTTACTAGAAACTTGTATGTAAGATTCATATTTAATGAGGGGATTTCTAAGGAGTTTGCACTCTAAGAAAGAAAAAGAAAAAGAAATGGTTTTCTAAAATTTTGTTTTTCTCAGGGGAAAGAAACTTTCTTCAAAGGAATTTTTTATAAAGGAAACCAATAAGGTTCCTAAAACATGATACAAGAACTGTTTTTTTGTTCTCTAAGGACGGTTGGTTCCTTCAAATATCCCCTCCCTGTGAACCCTTTTTAAGGTTCTGTAAAGAACCTCTCTTGAACCCCATTTAAAGGTTCTTGCAAAATTGAACTAGAAAAAAGGTTCTTTATAGGACCAAAGCCAGTTCTTCTCACCTCTCTTTTTTTAAATATTTATTTTTTATATATGTATTTTTTAAATTGTAAGGAGTGTTTTCTTCATGTATTATATTCCAGTACACCCCCCACGTAAGTAAATTGAATGAAAAAAAACCAACAATCAATTTAGGGAACTTTTTTTTTGTTCTTTGTAGAACCTGTTAGGGTTCTCCTCCTGAGAGGAGAACTTTAGAACCATTTTTGGTTTTGAAGGCAGTTTAAAGTTCCTTTGGAGAGATTGAACCCCCATAAAGGTTCTTTTGTATCTGCCCAAAAGCAGTTCGGTATCAACGTTTTTTTAATTTTGTTATATATTTTTAAAATTCAAGTGTTTATTTTAGGCTTGTTTTGTTATGCCCGTAGTAAAAGAAAGGTATCTGACATATATCTTCTGAACAAAGGCTTTTAATTAGTTTTTATTTAGTCTTAAAAAAGTAGATTAGCTCACATTGCATATCAGCAGTGATTTCTTTCACCTTGGCAGACAGATATGGAGAGACAAGAAAAGGGTTTAGACCTCACCTTTGATCTTATGTTATGATTTTCTTAGTCGAATGGCCAAGATTTCATGAGAGAAAAAGGGAGTAGAATGAAGGAAGGCATGCTCATTTGACTAAGTATTATGAATTCACCTTGCTATCAGACAAGTAGATAGCTCACCTGATATCAGCATTTAGATAGCTCACACACTATCAGCCAGGTTGATTGCTCACCTTGCTATCAGCAGTAGATAGTTCACCTTGCTATCAGCAGAAGATTAGATACCAGGTTATTCAGAAGTAGATCAGCTCACGGTGCTATCAGGAGTCGATAGCACCTCGATATCGACCAATAAATCATTAAGGGTAAAGGAAGCGGAAAGTTGTGAGATCCTCGCACACACTTTCTCTCTATCGGTCGTACCTCTCTAATCTGTCTCCGCAAGTGAATTAGAGAAGGGACACCACATTAAACACACTAATCTCTATCCCCCCATGTTTGCAGCCTATTGTTGTCCATGTTTGTCCGCGCTCATCCCTTCATCTCCTTGCAGATCCTCATTTCTCTACGCGACTCTAGCGTTCTATTTCTTTGCTCCGTACTCACTTTTTTACTCTTCGCCTTCCACTCCTTATCTCTCTCGGCCTAGGCCATTGGTCTTGTCTTCTTTCCACGTGTCCCTTTTCTTGCTTTCCCCCCGCCACGGCTATCCTCGCGTGGGGTTACACGGGGCGTTAACTTGGTTTTTTCTGTTGAGCTTGTGTTGTCTAAGGTGTCTACGGTGAGCGGTTGATGTTTTGTGGGCTAACAATATAAAACCTGTGCTGAAAAACGTTCTGATAACGTGTTCTACACACTTACCGATCACTTGCAAATTGCTGAGGGCACAAAGAAAGGGGGTTTTAGGTAGGTATTTTGGAGAGTGGAAGAAGATGTCGAAAAAGAGTGGAAGAGGTTCCTTTTTCCTGCCGCATACATTCTCTTATGTGCAGACAAGGTTTGGTCTCCCCCTAATCTATTAACTTTTGAGGTTACATCTTTTCCACGGTTGACATACAGGACTCTAACCACCCTCGCGTTTTTCCTATTAAGCCCTTTGCCCCCGAAGGGGAAAAGGCAAGTGTTCCCAGTCTTCCGGTGCACGCCTTCCCCTCACGTTCCTCTGCTGTCCCATCCAGCCACATTAATCCCTCTATATTTCACTCTCTCCTGTTTTCGTTATTTCCAGTCCTATACTACAATAAATCAAAACTTGTAAGTGTCCGATTAATAATGAAAGAAGAGTTGTTGATTTTGATACTTCTTGGTGTGGGGTCCCGGGGTGTGGTCTTTTTAGAATACCACACTGGTTCACGTGTATGTTTCGGTTTTTTATACCCACAAAAAAAAAATAGATATTTTAGTGGATTTTTTTTTAAAGATGAGAAAGGGGGGAAAAAATACGGAGAAATTCTCTGTCAATGCGCATAGTTGAGTTTTCTGGGAAAATTTAGCGGATGAAGGTGTAGAAAGAGGGTGAGGGTGAGGTGAAGAAATTTAGGAACTCATTCCCTCGTCTTCCTGTCCGCCCTTTTACCTCTTCCCCACCCTCTCCTTCTCATAACGGTCTATCTCGCCCTACCTCCGCAGATAGTACGATACCTCTCCTCCGCTAACAATCTTCAACTAATACACTTTTATTTAGTTTACTTTCCCTTTCCTTTGTTTTGCTTCGTTTTCTTCCCTTGGTTGCTTAGACTTTCCGTTCACTTATTCCCAACTATACTTACGCGGCCTTTTTACTTCACTCTTCCCCAATTCCTATTTTATCTATCCATGCTCCTTCCCTCGCGCATCACTACACTATTAGCCCACCTCTTGCCTTTTCTCTTCTTCCCTATTCCCCCCCCCGCCACGTTTGCGACCAACCCCCAATCCTTCCCTTCCCGCTAACCTTTCTGATATATCAATTTTCCTAGATTGACTCCACTCTCTACGTGTTTCTTTTAATCCTCGTCTTCATCCCTTGCCTTTCCCACACTGTCCTTCCCCTATCTTTTCTTGTCCACTAGCTTATGGCCGAGGGAATTCTTTGATCCTTCAAAACCTCTAGGGGTTACTCGGCCAGAGTTGCTGATTCCTATGGCTTTTTTCCTCCGTTTCTGCCTGGAGAATGGGGACTCAAATCAGGATGGATTCTTATTTTGACCAGGGAAATATTAATTGGCCCAAATCACTAAGAGCTTCATATCCAGAACCTCAAATTTTACCAGAAGTCGCCCGGCGTAAAAACACCTCGCGGGTCGCGCGTTATTCCTTTTTTTATCTGCCTCTGGGCTCTGTCCTCTGGATCTTGTTCAATCGAGTTTCCCCTTAAATTTCTTTAATCGTCTATTTATTTAATTAGAAACCCACTTGCTTTTATATCAAGGGTTTTTTTTCGTCCCACCGTCCTGGTTCCTCAATCTTTCGTCTCGGGGCCTCTGCACCCACCTCCTCTTGGGAGGAGAATCTACATACATGGGGACGTACATCATCCTCTTTGGGAAAAAATCGATGGAGCGTCATTTGCGCGCCATCCCCCAATCTCACTTTCCATGCCGGGCCGACTCTTACGTTCTGATCGCTGTTCTAATCCTCACCTCACGAATCCCATCTGCCCACTACTTCCCAATACTCGCGAGATGGGTGCGTCCTCCCGCTCCTTCTTTCCTAGCTGGAGCCAACGCTCAACTTTCCTTCCTAACTTCGCCGGCGAGGTCCCATTTCTTGTTTAAGTCCCTGACTACACTCCCTTTTATTCCCTCTCCACTCGATCGACGCATACAAGGGCTAAACATGAAACAGGATTTTTTTGTGTTCTCCCACTCCTTCCATGGTTAAGGCTCTTTTAGAACAAAGGATTAGTATCTTTGACAAACTCAGTAGTAGTGTATGCTGTTTATGTGGACTTACAAATGCATTGCTCTTTGCTCGTCACTCACACCTCCCCCTCCCATCCCCCCCCCCCAGTCCCCCCCCCACCCCCCCCCCAACAGATTGTAAATATCGGCACAAAACTTTACATATTAGTCCAGGCTACAGATTCATGATACCTAAATCAACCTTGTTTTATTAGATAATAATTTGTTTTTCAACCGGTTCTAGACCAGTTTTTTTTATGTCGGATTCTGAATCCGATGGATGCCCAGACGGAACATTGAGCATTTTGGTAAAAACGCAAAAAAAATCAAAATGGCCACCCAAAACACAAAACAGTCATCTGTGGTGTCCACTCAAAAGTTGTGATTTTTCCATCGTCTCTTTAAACATTCCTTGTATAATAACATATGATTCTGTAACCACGTAATCAAAGAATTCAATATGGCCGCCCAATAAATAAATTTTTTTTTAGTGTCTATCGTGATCTATTTTTGACTGCAGGTCGGTTGGTAATGTTGTGGTATCGTGATACTGTGGTGTTTGGGCAGAGAAATTAATTAAAATCATAAGGAACATAATTTAAATTAATGTGATGTTGCTGATATAAATTCTGTCATTTATAGGATCCCAAGAGATGGTTCCGATATCTAAGATGGCTACTATACATTGATGATTTGTTGTCTTCAACCTAGTACCTGCCAATGTTTGGTATATCCCTCTAAGTTCAATTCATGCTTGAATGTACACACAATCATAGGTAATCGGAGGAAAGGAATCGATACATGTACGATGCCATCCAAAATGGGTATCAATATGGCTGGAAAAGGGGCACTTATCCATAACTAAGCGGCGAACGGAAAAATCGAGTTACTATAGTCTAGAGAGGATTAGTTTCTTTGTTTTTTGGTAGTTTTTAAGCCGTCCCATTGGAACCATGTTGGGATTATTTTGATGAATACCAATCAATGACACGTAAGATTTTTTAAAGGCTTACTGGCGTTGTTGGACGTGTAATCAAACTAATAAAAACCCACAAAATATATTCTTTAGCCTACCAGCGTGAATATGAATCTACTGACCTTTATTGATTGGCATTTGCAGCATATTGCCACGCGCTATCTAAGGATGCCATCTTGCAGATATAAATCATTTGATCATGTTTCGGATATTTAATGATCTGAAGACATGTTGTTTTATAGTGATATACACAAACATGGCAGCCCTTGCCTTTAAGTAGTAATGAATTTTGCCATTTTGAGCATCTTGAATTGTTTATGATTTGATTAATTAGAAGAATTGGTGAATGAAGCTATTCATAAGGGTTTCAATTAATATATTGATGCTAAAAGCATTGGCATATATATCAGTTACCCATTTTCTAAGTCCAAAAGTAGACAAATTCAGTATGCTTTGTTGTATTGGAGGCATATTGAATCTCTTAATTAGGTGGTTAAGGAACAATGATTTTAATGGTCACAATGGGTGTTGTTTTGCTGACAGGCAAAAAAAAAAATTTACAACGTTTTGAGTAAGTAACATGTGAGTTTTATGTGTTTTAGTGGCCATTTTGAATGTTAGCGTTTCCTCAGACAAATGGGCTCAAGGTTTTTTTTTGTCTGGCATCAATCGATTAAGACCTCAGCAGGAAAACTGGTCTTAAAAACATGAAAAAACATTATATATATGGTATAACAAAGTTACATGGTCTGTAGCCTGGACTCTATGGGAGTTTTGTGGTGAAGGCCATCTATCAAGATGAAAACATTCTATACTTAAAATCGGGGCCACCCCCCCTTTTTTAAAGCGGTTTTGTGTAGTAGGAGTATACTCTATAAATCATCCATTATTGTTTTTTATCATAGGGATTGTATTTAAAAGTGATCTGCCAGCCAAAAGATCCGTAATCTGTGATCTGGTTTATACATAGTAAGCAGAAAATCTATAGCGTCTGAGACGTGGGTCACATTATCATAGCTACTTAGCCAGCATGTACCATCCCACTGTTCAGATTTTGTAACTGATGTGGAGCAAAAGTGGGTCATTGGTGAACGAAGGAAACCCCCCAAAAAAAAGGGGAATTCTGGCATTACACTTCAGCACCCTCAGCTTAAAAAAATCATCTCCAGCCATTCACTATACTAAATTGAGTGATCGTTCCCCTCCTTGCAGAAATTTTAGTAATTTATGTTTTTTTGTGGAAAAAAAATATGCCTTTCATAGAAAAAAAAAGTGGCACTTTGCCCCAACAACCCAGACTAAACCCACACGAGAGTCAACATATAAAAGAGCGTTCTGTAGGAATAACAGAGTCAAATACAAAAGGCAGTCATCTGTATGGCACCTAATATGTTGAAACTATAGATCAATTGCAACCATAGATCTAGCCCCTACGCAGAAAGAGAAATTAGGTTTTTAAAAGCATTTTAAGGGATTAAAAGGTCAATTGTGCAATGTTCACAAAGTGGAAGAGTAAATTTGCTGTAAAAACATCCTAGAAATGTAAGGGAGCTTATACAGTCCGACTCAAGACAGATGACTACCAACTAATATAGATTGACAACAGATGGTTTACGTCCTGAATCAGGCCGACTATCTACAAAGAAAGTAGGTTTTTAAAAGTAAGAGTAAAAGGCTTCTACAGCCTTGTGGTAGAGTTCCACGTTAGTACTTTTCTGCCAGGATAATAAAAAATATATCAAAAGTGCCTAGCATGTAAAAAGTATGGCTTGCTGAAAAACTAGTGGGGGTTTTTAAAATCAACCAAAAGCGTAACATTGTTCATTCAATTTAGAGGAAAGCATTGAGAATATAATATATTAGGATCATCAATGCTTAATGAACCTGGTAGTTCCTGGATAGGCACTTAAAGGCACTATCAGTGATTTGGTAAATCAGAAAATAAAAATCATCACAAATTTTGATTTCTGCGTGTCTGTAATGTAACAAGTATAAGTGTGCTAGCATACCCCACAAGTGATAAGACCGAAAGCAAGCTAATAAGGTTAAAATTAAAATTCGGATATTGTTAGGCTTACTGTCCTGGGACACTACTGTACAACACAGTATTCATGGAGATAGTGATTATATCTGTCCCCACTTTGCTGTTTTCTGTATTGCAGTTTTTCATTGGAAAAAAATAAACTCCTTCAAACACAATGTATCCTTCACTTTGAGCCCCCTCATCCACATTTTCCCTCTCTGTCTTTGCGCGCCACTACTTTTCCACCCGCTCCTTCTTGTTCCCTACAACTGCCATATTCTAGTCTTCCCCATCCTCCTCTCCTCCCCGTCTCTCCTCCCCTTTTCCTACTATACCTGCCAGTACCTTCTAGGCTCCCATTACCATCTCCCACCTCCGTCCCCGTACCTCCTCCTTCTCCTTGTCTATTTTCTACTACTCCTCCCCCGTATTTCTTTCTTCATCTTTCTTTCTTTCACAACCCTCGTATATCCTTGTCTGACTTTTTTTTTCATCTCGTTCTCCCATACACATATATCGCTCCCCACGTCCATCACATCCTTCCTTTATCCAACAACCTGCCTGCTTATTTTACCGCCCATCTTTTCTCATTTACCAAGCCTACTCTTTTCTCAACTTCCACCTCGCCCACCCCCCTCCCCCCCTCCCATTTTCTCTTGTCCGCTTCACTTGCCCTTCCGCGTTATTTTTCTCTCCTCCCTGTACATCTCCTCACCCTTCGCGCCCTCCCTTCCCCATCTCCTCTTGACACCCACCCCTTTTTTTCCATCCTTCCCCCCACTCCTTTACCAATCTCTGTCTTTTTCCCAGATTCCTTCTCTATTCATCGAGTACGTCGCCGATTTTGACCTCCCTCTTCTCTTCACTTTAAATCTCGATCTTCGACATCAGCCTTTCCCCTATCCAGCTCTGCCGCCCCACCATCTCTCCTCTACCACTGTGTCGCTAGTCATCCGCTCGGTTTTTTTCTATTCCTCTTTTCTTGCTGCCCCGCATGCCCTCCCCCTTTCCCTCATATCCCATTCCCGACCTCCTTTTTCTACATCTCCTGTAGGCTACATTTTTTTAGTGTTCTCTGCCTCGGTTGTGGGGAGTCTCCCACTGTTATCCGCCACGTATCCTTTCTCTTATCTAGTCTTATCTGCCTCACTTGATTTTAATCTTGCCCTCTACTTATCCATCAGTTTTTCCTTCTCTCCCCCTCTTCACCTATTTCTCACTTCACCGCTGTCTCTTTACTTGTCCTGCTGTTCATTCTCGGACTTTTCTAATTCTTTTTGTGTGCTCTACAATCCTGCAATTGCAAATATTTTGACACTTTGGATGGATCAAGAATAAGTGCCATTAAGTCAGTTGGCTTAGAGCATGGTCAGAGGGTGTTTCTGTTTTGAATCAATCCCATCGATAAATAGCAATGTGAATTATACTGTACTGTACTAAACTCGTGTCAGTAACTTAGGGATAAAAAGTTGTTCCAACAGTTTAAGAACACAAGACATGTCATGATAACAATGCCTAAAATTCCCTAAGTACTTAACACTTTGTGGGCTAAAATGAAGCATTCAAGATCAGGGTTATTTATGTGTGAAGAATAGGATTTGTATGGGGATCACATGAACCATATTGGGTGAATTTCCCAAAACTGAGATTGGCATTTGTGGGATTGACTCAAAACACCCTTGGAAGAGCATGGTACTCAACACAAATGAGGGGACTTCCAAACATTATTCCAATACAGCCTCATGCTGCGCCTTCTGGCATTTGAATTTGGGAATACCACTTTTTTGTGCAGTTGATACACTTACAAACATATGAGGTGAAAAAGGTGATGAGGACTCAACTGCTTGGGAAAAGGAGAAGGAAATTGGGCCCACAAAAAGGATCTCGTCTTTTACAGGTCACCCATACATCAATATCATCAAATACACCATGCTGATTTTAGGAAAGACTAACCTGTTATATCTAACGGGAGTGAGTTATTTACCTCCATCTGTGACTTCATATTAGCCCAGACAGAGAAAGAATATGCATATTACAAAAAAATGACAGGTAATATCAATTTCAAATCATTTGACAATATATCTAGTCTGCTAATGGCTACTTTTAAGGATCTAGGTCATGAGCCCTTAATCGAAACCTGCACCCCCCCCCCCCCGGGGATTTTTGGAGACCACTATTTTGGAACCTTATACATATAGCTATCAAAATCAGGTTGTCTGAAAAATCCCATCATGGGTTACAGACGTGAGGGCGGCTTTTTTTCAAAATGGCGGCCAATATTCACTTATTCCCTTTTTTGACATATATCTTTATTTTTGATACAAATTCATGCACTATGTGACTACTCTTACGTGAGCACACCAAAACACACCAGGAATAGTTGAATACCTTTTGGCATGCTTAACTGCCTCTAGAGGGTGGTCATATTCAAAATGGCCCGCCACCACCAAAAAATGAAACACCGTTGGTATTGTATTTATACATTGAATACCTCGTGAAAGGCAAAAAATTGCCGGGGGCACCTAATTATATACTCCATGCAGTTTGGGTAGTTTGAGGTTAAAGTAAACACTTTTAAAAAGAAGTAAAAGTAGATTAGGAGTAGTTAGCCTTTCAAGTGTATATATAGGGGGCACTTTATGTGAAAATGGTCTATGACTTACTATACTTTAGACCACAACCACAGCCTCCTCCTTAATCACTGATCCCCTTCCTTAAACTGCAGAACCATGGTTTTTTTAGTTTCTTGATGTTTGATCGGATGGTTATCCAAGTGAGCAACAAGCTTCTTGCTACTGCTTGCGAGAGATTCAGGCAAGGAGTGTACGCTTAGCGACGCAACCAAACGCGCCCCACATAGTTGTAGTTGTTAAGAAATTTACTAAAGTACTTCAACACACAGGTGCTTGGTTGTGGTCTATGTGGGCTCAGGGATGGAATGCCACGGGAGAGGGTGCTCATGCCTCTCCTGTTCGGCATGGTGCAGCGCGACCGGCTAATCCTGCTCCCCGGAGAATGCGGGAGCCTGTCGTTTTTGTCTGGCGCACAGGGATGGATTGCAGATGTCAAAAGGGAGAATCAAAGGGCCTTTAGATGGGCTCGCCCCTTATTGATGAGAAGAATCATTCAACGCGCACGATCCACCGGGGTCACAGGTGTATGCTTACCGTCTGCGCGGCCCGGTGACATGGCGTCACCTTTGGTGACCTTTGGTCTGGAGCGCCCCTGGAGCACTGTGATAGCCTTCTAGGAGTCCACTTGGACTGCAGTCTATCCTTAAGACCCACATCAGGAGGAAGCAGTGGTGTTGGTGTAGCTAGGGAGGGCAAAGGGAGGGGACATATGGCCCGGACACCACCTCAGGGGCGTGCTGAAATGATGTTGTTCGGAAAAATAAAAAGAAGAAAAGAGATAGAAAAAGAGTTTGGTGGGGAAGATAGCTTTTATGTTCATCTGCTTCAGATAGTGAGAGATAACTGAGATCTCTCGAAGGCACTCAATCATACTAAAACTGAGAGGTTCCGGTTGGCTCCGTTCATCCTGGACCAAGCCAGGGGCAGTATAGTTCATCTGTGTCAAGATAATGAGATAAATGAGATCTCTCGCAGGCACTCAACATGCTATTGAACTCAAGAGCTTCCACGGGCCCTGAACCCTAGCCCCCGCCAGGGGCAGTATAGTTCATCAGCTTCATGGTTGTGAGATAACCGAGAGCTTCTCCGGATGCGCTGAAAATATGCTACAAAATCCAGCGCTCCTGGGCCCGCCCCCTGGAAACCTGCCACGTCAGCAGAGTCCATATGTTCAGCATAATGAGAGAAAATGAAGCCCGCCGAAGTCACCCAAAAAAAACATACTAAAAAATTGAGATATAAAATCTGCCACCCGCCAGGGGCCATAAAAGCGGGCCCCTGTCACACCATTCAGAGCTTCCGGTTTGCGCCCGGTTTTGGTTCAAGGCACTTGCGGTGTGCAGTTCACCAAGATTCAAAAAAAATATGGGCTGTAAGAACATCTACCCTTATTAACGGCCCTTAAGTGGGCCCGAACCGTGCGATTGTTAGGTGATCGTTTTATTCGCTCACTACGCTTCCAAGGACTATTACTGCAGCGTAACATTTCTTCAGTTTACACACCCCCCATGACAAAGGTCTAGCGACAGCCCCTTGTCTGTCTAAGATTATTGTCCTGACGATTATGTCAGGACCAACCCCGTGTGGGCATGAACTCTCCTGATGGCCACTGGTATCTAGTGCACCATCATTTAACTACAGACAGTATTTTGGATCACCAAACTTTCCCCACCACCCCGTGGATTTTTGTTACTGAACATCCGATTCCTGTAAATTTGGTAACACCAGGGTTAGCTAAAGTTTCTTCTTTTCCATTGGTATCAAAATAAGTGCCAACCCCCCCCCCCCCCCCCCCCCCTCCTCCCCCCCCCCCCCCCCCCCCCCCCCCCCCCCCCCCCCCCCCCCCCCCCCCCCCCCCCCCCCCCCCCCCCCCCATTCCCCATTATGGAGTCACTATGACGTCATATGTTGAGGAAAGTATAAAAATGAAGGTAGTTAGCCTTTCAAGTGTATATATGAGGGCGCTTAATTAAATAGTCTATGACTTACATATACTAGACCACAACCACGCCCTACCTTAATCACTGATCACTTAAAACTGCATAACCATGGGTTTTTTAGTCTTGATGTGTTGACGGATGGTTTACCAAGTGAGGCAACCAGCTCTCTACTACTGCGTGCGAGAGATTCAGGCAAGGAGTGGACGCGTAGCGACGCAACCAAACGCGCCCACATAAGTTGTTGTTGTTAATAAATTACTAACGTACTTCCACACACACAGGTCTTGGTTGTGGTCTATGTGGGCTCAGAAGAGATGAATGCCCGGGAGAATCGTGCTCATGCCTCTGCTGTTCGGCATCTGTGCCTTCGACCGGCCTGAGAGTGCGGGAGCCTTTCGTTTTGTTTGTGGTTCACAAGATGCATATTTCAAGGTAGACTCAAGGGCCTTTAGATGGGCCGCCCCTTATTGTGAGAAGAATCATCAACGCGCAAATCCATCCGGGGCACAGGTGTATGCTTCCCGTCTGTGCGGCCGTTCCAGTCGTCACTTTGAGTGACCTGGTCTGGAGCGCCCCTGGAGCACAATGATATTGCATGTTCTACTCATATGCAGTCACCTTGGCTGAGTTCCTCGTTAAAGACTCCACATCGGAATTCAGTGGATGGAGCTGAGGGGAGGGGCCAAGGGAGGGACATATGCCCCGACAAATCCACCTCAGGGGGCGCTGAAATGATGTTCGGAAAAATAAAAATATACCATTGTTGTGATTTTGGTCGTTATTGTTCACAGGCGGTATAGTTCATCTGCTTCAAGATAGTGAGATAACCAAGATCTCATCTCCGAAGGCACTCAACAATACTACAACTGTAGGTCGGGGCTCCGTCACCTGACCCCCGCCAGGGGCAGTATAGTTCATCTGCTTCAAGATCAAGATAATGAGATTAACTGATATCTCTCGAGCACACTCAAACATCTTTTACTCAGGCTCCACGGCGGGCCCTGCACCCCTAGACCCGCCAGGGGCAGTATAGGTTATCTGCTTCAATGATTGTTGAGATCACCGAGACTCTCCGGATGGCTGAATTGCAAAAATCCTAGCGCTCCTGGGGCTCCGCCCCCTGGACCCCCCTGCCACTTTCATCAGAGTCCATCTGCTTCAAGCGAAATGAATAACTGCGAGCCCCCGAAGTCACCCAAGACATACTAAAACATGATATCTAAAATCTGCACCCCGCCAGGGGGCCATAAAGGAGGCCCCTGTACCCCCAACCATTCAGAGCTTTCCCGGTTGCCGCCCGTTTGTGTCACGGCACTGCGGTGCAGTTCGAACGATCAAAAATATGGTCTGTAAGACCATCTACTTCAACGGCCTTAAGTTGGCCCGAACCTTGCATCTGTTGAGGTTGTATTGTTTTATCGCTCCCATACGCTTTCCAGGACTCTTCCTGCAGCTATAAAAACATTATCTTCAGTTTACACCCCCCCTGCAAATGTCTAGCGACGGCCCTGTCGTAATAAGATATGCTTTCCGCTACTACTATTATGTCAGCAACTCTTGGGGCATTAACTCTCCTGATGTCCACTGTTCTATTGCACATCATTACTACAGCCATTTTTAACAAACTCCCCCCCCCCCTTTAATTCCCCCCCCCCCCCGTGTTTTCGTTACTGAACATCCGATTCCTGTAATTTGGTCCCACAGGGTAGCTTAAAGTTTCTTCATTTCCATCGGTATCAAAATACGTGCAAACATCCCTTAATGACGTCACTATGACGTATATGTTGAGAAAGTATGAAAATCAGGTACTGAATATGGGGTGGATGGAAAATTGATATTTCACAATTTTAGCGACTCAAAAGCATTATTATAGCACTAAAATGCTCTCAATTTATAAAACTAGGTCATTTTTCCATCGAGTAGAGCCAAAAAACGCATGAAAAATTGGGATATTCCTAACATTTTGGCGAAATAATTGACTGTTCCCCTATGTTGTCTATTGGAAATTGACAATTGTGTCAACATGCGAAATTTATGAGCCATTGTGACGTAATGCCAGGCATGTTGAGTACTCATTTTGATATCAATGGAAGAAGAGGACCATAGCTATCTATTGGGACCAAATCCAAGTGCCTAGGATTTTATGTGTTGTGATAGGCCTGTTGGCACTCTCTCCCAAAGGGGGGAGGGCATTGTGGCATCCATTTTGAAAAAGCGCCCTCAACGTTATCCAGGGTGGGATTTTGCAGACAACCTGAAGTCAATTGCTTATGGTATAAGCTTAACATAAATGTTGTCTCCAAAAATCCCAGGGGGGGGGGGGGTGCAGGGGGCACCGGTACATGGTAGCCCGTAGTCTATATCTATTCAGAGGAGGATTTATGTAATGCTTGCATGGTCGTTGAGTACTCACACTTGACTTCACTAACTCGTTAATGACGTTTGATGTGCTCTCAAATGGTAGCTGTTTTTTTTTTTTTTTCTCGACCCACGGAGTCTTTCGGATTCTCAGCGTAGTATCTACAACTTTTTCAGTATTGGACGGAAATTATAATTAGCAACTAATTAGAATCTCTTGTGTTTTAGGATCAGTATGGATCAACTCTTAATGGTTTTGGAAAATTATTTATACATCCTAACGATCTGAGATAAATTCTGCACAATTTGCCAGCAAAAGAACAATTTGTTATGCATTCCCTTGTGGGTGTGTCTGTGTGCGTGTTAAGACTATCAACATATGTATAGAAATATTCTAGGCGGATGTTAAATTTAGCATGTATCTGGTTTGATGCGTAGTTGAAATAAAGAGCCATTTGCAAGGAAATAGCCTTGCAATAGTGTCTCATTACTAGCAAAA
>JAMKCH010024935.1:0-34559 GCA_023653785.1 Ophioderma brevispina | reverse complement strand
GGTGGGGGGATAGGGCTACCAGGTCATCACAGTCTGCGAGCTTGATCGTCTGAAGGGTATCCTCCTAAGGTTTGCAGGAAGCTATGCCAGACAGAATGGAAAATATTCTACAGCGTCGCCAAAAGGTAAACCCCACTTTTTTAAAAAACCCCAAAAGTTTTCTCATTGCATCATTCAGAACCACATCAATCTTGTGTGAAGATACCCTGTGACTCCAACCAGTGCAGCGATTCTGCCGTGGAGTATGCAAGGCAACATTTGATGTATGTAAGTGTTAAAAGATGCACCCCATCCAGTTGCGAGGCCTTCTGAGGAGGTTGACACGGGACTGAGTCTTGGCAGCGTCTGTCTTGGTGTGTTGATGAAAGTAAGGCTTGCGGTCCATTGTGGCGCCAAGTACTTCGGGGTGGGGTCATGTGAAGTTTTTTCTCCATCTAGAGTGATGTTAAAGTTCTCGGTTTTGCGCCTCGATTTGCAAGGTGGAAAACAAACAGAGCTGACGGTCTTGGTTGTGAGTTCAAGTGCACGGTGGAAGAATTGTACTTACAGTGATTAGGTCTTCTCAGCACTGTCTAAGGACTCCAAAGGGACAGAGCACTATTTCAAGTACCGTGTCGTCTGCCGTAGATACTGCGAAACAATCCCCTTTGGATATCTGACACAGGGTGCCCGGATCAGAACCTTGT
Source organism: Ophioderma brevispina (assembly GCA_023653785.1). Taxonomy (NCBI): domain Eukaryota; kingdom Metazoa; phylum Echinodermata; class Ophiuroidea; order Amphilepidida; family Ophiodermatidae; genus Ophioderma; species Ophioderma brevispina. Next base: position 33,873 of record JAMKCH010024935.1, on the reverse strand, counting down.
GGGACACCATACCAAAGTTTGCGCATTTCGTCTGCTTGCCCATTGATGTCTCAGGACAGAAAACCTGTCTTGGATGAGCAGCATGATGAACTGCCAAGCTTGACATCAGGAAGATTTTGAATAGGCTTGAGGGTAGAGACCTCGATGCCAGGACGTATGTACGCAGCTAAAGTATCATTGATATGCGAGTATCATTCTTCAAGCAGCTTATAGATGATGAGATAGTGACGAGATGTGGTCTGTAAACTCTGGCTCATTTGCTGAGTTGCTTGGCTTCAGGATTGCAATGACCCACTGCAGATGTGCGTCAACTTAAAGACTCCAACCTATAGACATGTTAGGGGCAACAATTAACCTAAACTAAAAACCATGCAGTACTTAAAAAAACGCCAAAACATAACGACAAAAGATCGTGAGGACAAAGAAGTACCTATAGGCCTACGTAAGAAAACTAAAAATTTGAATAACCAGGTTACATTTTACAGCGAACAAAAGAAATATCCAGTTTCTCTAGATTCAAGAATAAAACCCGCACACGCAACAAACACCAACCGCAACACGGCGCGCGGGCCCAAAACACCAACTCCTTGAATCTATATCCCCCAAGGAAAAAAAGCATTAAAAAAATCAAAACGGGTAACACGAGGCCCTTAGTTCTAAATGCATTTTACAGCAAAATACTGTAACATTTAGTAAGGGGGGGCGTTTGACATAAATCGGTTGTATCAGTTACTACAGTTTGACTAAATATTATTGGATTCAAACGAATACCGCGTGGTGGAAGAGTGAGACAGGAGGAACATCACAGCTATTCTCGCAATACGTAAATTTATCAAAACGCATGCGTGAATCTCCTTGTCTCTTGTAGCGAAAAATGAGATGTGGGTATCGCGCGTCCAACGACTTAACCCCCGCTGTAGTAACATCAACAAAAGTGAAAAAGCCAACATGCACAATTACATTTCAAGGCAATTAAATGAGGGTGAGTACGAGGCAAAATAAAGCGCGAAACATACAAGCATCTGCAACGGAAGCTGATCGAGGATGAGGGTAAACAAATGTGTGACTGTGAAATGCATGCCGTGAATGACCCATGACTCAATGAGCTGACTGATGCGATGATGAAGTTGTACACTGGTTGTGATCGATTACCGCAAAGGGAGCTTATTAAGAGAAACTAATGGCTAGCAAGTAAGGTTGCTGCACTTGAACAGAGAGAGAGAGAGAGAGAGAATAACAGTATGAAAAAAAAAACACGAAAAAACACAAAACTTGTTCCGCTACAATAGTATTTGAAATTACTGTAGACTGAATGACCTAAATTGCGAACAGAGTGGACGACACCATAGAATCCAAGCATCGCCTGAAGATCATCTCATATTTCAATGTTGTTAGGAATAGTTATGCCAAAAGCTTAAAACGCTACTTCTAGCTTCACTCAGCAGTATCAGCATAGTAGATCCGGGAATATTAAATGAAAGCTAAGCGGTAAATCCAAGGAAGTTACAAGTTTTAATCTGCAGTCCTAGAAGGAATTAGTCATGGATGGCAAGGGACATGAAGGTCTACCGCATACGGAATTACACATCTGTAAGGAGTTAAAAACGAAAAAAACTGCGGCAAAATTTTAGCGGATTGATTTCGCCACTATAACTCGGAATTCTGTAAGGACACTGACTCGAACAAAAATGGAGGACTTGATAGCATAATTATGCAGAACTGACACACCTACGTTCAATTGCGCCATAAGAAGTGAGACAATTGATACCAATGCGCAAACCCAAAACTAAATACGCGGGTTATGACAAGATTGAGGAGATACTGAATGTATGGTCCGTGAGTCCCATACCGATATCCAAATAAGGAATTTGCTTAGAAAAACCTTGTGATGGATACCCGGTCAGAAAGGTGGGTGTGATGCTTGTTTGTGTGTTTTTTGGCTTGATAGAGCAGGCTAACAGAAAACATCCAACATGACCACATTTCTTCTTTAAAACGTGTAGACTTGGCTGATCTCTGACTACTGAAAAATCCGAAGATAGCAATCCACATAGAAGGTAAGTTCATCATTATATATCTAGACTCAAAGTTGATTGTGATGAGCATTTATTTCCTGGTGTGTACGATTGGTAATTTTTGTATGACCGAAGGAAACGGATTGAGAAAGTCAAGTGACAAAAATTACTCGAGACCGGAAGGATGGGGTGAAAAAAGACGTAGCCAAAAAAGCACACTACGTCACAGCGAGGTGCGTGCTGATTGGTAGGCGGGGACAAAAAGACGGCAACACCTTGTCGAGATAACTGGATTAGGTATACATGTTAACCGATACAATAAATCGAAAACACGATTACATTCGCTCGCAAAGCTAAGGCTTCCAACTCACAAAAAAAAAATATATTCACGCCAAACAGCGATCAAAATCAAAAGATTATGTCAAGCTAATTTGAGACGCAGTTTCTTCACTTCAAGTTAACTATAATTGTCCCATGGGTTCGAAGCAGTAGATAATTTAAAGTTACGTCCGTTACACTGCTGTACTAGGAGTTTTCTGTCAGAAGTATGGTCAACAAGAAGCTTGGTACAGCTTCAAACTCTGAAAAAACCCTCGACTACTTTATTGCATTTAACACATGTTCCATAAGCTTAATTGGTCCACAAGGGTTTTTCTACTACAGTCACGACCAAAGGGGTTAGATGAAGATGAGTAGGAGTAAATAGGCGTGTAAAGCAATCTGGGTGTTGTTGGCACCCTCTTTGGCATATACAGCTGCTTGTAAGGGATGCTTCCAGTCATCAAGAGATGAGATCATTCACTCTAGATATGATGGCCGCCTTTTTAATACGGCGAGACTCCGAAGAGCTTCATGATGATTCCACCCTTGAGAAATAAAAGGAAAAGTAGAATACTGACGAAATAGGACAAAGACAGGGACGACACACAAAAAAAGAGAAACGAAAGGACAGACGGAAAACACGAGAGAAACAGTGGGGTACAAGTTAAACAAGAAAAAATGAAAAACTATAAAAAAGTTAAATTAAACAAAAAACACACTCACACACCCCCGTAAAAAACCGAGTGGACAAGTCCAAAAAAGTGTATAAAGAAAGTTATGTATTACACTAAATCTGGGTTGTGGTTTAGAATACGTTTAAAGCTTTTAAGGAGTGGGGAAGTTGCTAGAGACTTATCAAGAGAATTCCAGATAGTTTTCGCCCGGTGAATTTAATTGCACACACCCGGAAAGCCAATACCGACAAAACGATTTGCAAATTTGATACGACATGGGACAGCTATGAAGGATATCAATGTGCTTGTAAAGAAGAAGAAGAAGAAAGGAGATTTATCACGAGTAACGAAACCCCAATAGAATTGTTTGAGAGTAACTAATATCAAAGTACATTAAGTGTTGATAGGTCATGTAAAGGGCTTTATGTAGGAGGAGATTGGCCCTCGTTCTGATGCCCGCTTTATCTGTTCCCTTCCCGAGAACCAGAGCATATTCGAGGCTCTTTCTGAAGAGCTCTCGAATATGCTATGGTTCTCACAATCTACATAATATGCGAAGAGCCTTTTTCTGAAGTTTTGAAATGGTATCATATTGGATTGATAATGGTCCTTCCCATGGACAGAGACCAGGCAATATGCAGTATGATATATGGGGAGAATGAGGGATTTATAGGGAAAAGAGATATTTTTGGAAAGAGTATATTTTCATTACGCAGAACACCAATTTTACCTGGATATAATAGATTGAATTTTAGAAAAATATGATATTTCCAATTTAATTTTATGGGCAATAAGGACACCAGAAAATGTTGTGTGGTCAGCTGAGAAATAAAAGGTCTATATGAGAATGATGCCTTTTGTAGGATGAAATTAATGAAATTAGTGTAACCTATATTAAGCAGTTTATAGTAGATTCAACCCATCGTGTCACCTCTAGTACTTTTTCCGAAGGTATGGCATTGAATGAGGGATGTGCATGCATGTAAATTAAAATCCACGCTAAATCAATTGAAACATTGTTGTCCGAGTAGTAGATAAATTAATTCTGTGCTATGAAAAATACACTCAAGTCCAACGAAACGCATTTACAGCTACATACTAGTACCTCTTAATATCTTACTTACTACTCGTATTGCTTCAATGGTTCAATTCAACAGGTGAGTTTGAATGGTACTTACTTTAGAGCGCCCATGCTTTGGACCCGAAGAACACCAAAGTCTTGGACTCTCAGTCACTTGAAAAGCCGGATTTCTTAGTTCGTTCTGAGCAGGTGAATCAAGCCATATATTCTGCCTCCTTTCCCAACTAATCAACGCTATCCAAAACTTTTCCTCCGTGACACGATGGTTGACTCTCTATAGTTACTTTGAACCAAGTGAAGACGTGTTAAGTTCGACAATTGAGCGTATTGTTCAAGGGTTTTGAATTGGAATTAGTCATAAAAATATTGGTGTCATCAGCACAGAACATACAGTAATCAGATTGTATTGGGAATATCATTTTACTTTGATTAAAATAAGTGGTCCAAACATAGATTCCTTGAGGGTACACCGCATTTAACAGGGAGCAAACCAGAAGACTGTGAGTTAAATCCCTGTGAAATTATATTTATGGTAGAGATAAATAAGGAGAGGGGTTGACCTCGAATGCCACATGTTGGAGACTGGATATGAGGATATCATGGTCAATGGTATCAAAGCTTTGGCTTTGGTTTATTTGCAGTTCATTTGAAATGTTTTATCATGTCAATCAAAGCTTAATCAGTGGAATATTTTTTACGTAAAGCCATATTATTTAGGGTGAAAAAGTTTATGGGATAGAACAAATTGTAAAGTCTATTGTTAATAGGCTTTCCAGAATCGTGGCAAAAACAGGGAGAATAGAAAGGCCTATAAGTCTAGAAAATAGCCTATAAGTCTATAGGCCATCTTTTTCTTGAAAATTTGAATAACCTTCGCTGGGTCACATTCGCAGGATGAACGATTGTCCGCTCCAACTCAGACCCTTCCATGGGTATGCTTGCTTACAACTAGTGACAGAATCAAAAGACCGCCGACTACGCTTAAAAATGTTTGTAAAAGAGACGTGAAGTAGCAGCATTGTCAGTCACGAGTCCCTAGTAGCCTCTGCAGACAACAGTCCTACAATTTGGTCTCCCGACGACTGGAAAGGTAGCGATAAGTGGTACACAGGGAGGGCCAGAAGTTTGACCTTCTACAAATCAACCCACGGGCTATTTCAGCAATCAGCCTTTGTTGCCTGTACTGCGTGCGTCCGCATATGCATAAAAATAGCTGATTTTTTACAGATTCCAACGCAGCTAAATAGATCTGGCCTGCATCCTCTGGCCGAAAAGTGTGTTTGGGAAAAAGATCGAAATTCAAACAGAGATGTAAAAAAAAATCCTGGGCCATGGTTAGAAACTCATCATTGTCCCTCACGCACCACTAGCTCCAAAGACCGTGTTCAACTATAGAGACCGTATTTCAATTATGACTCAGCACCAGACATTTGGTGGAAAGATGCATACATTCCAGACTACCATATACCGTATTCAATATACTTCCAGTCCCCAGACATGTTGGTGGACAAGATCATTACATTCCAGGACTACATACATTAAGCTTCAATCAATCCATGTTTAGCGATAACACAGGGATCATTGACAGTGACCGTGATGTAAGTACTGGAATACGTCTATCTTGTCCACCAACAGGCTGGGTATTGAATACGGTCTATATCTTAGGAACGCCAGTGGCATTACTTCCGGTATTTTTTACAGGACTTGACCCCGCGATATGAACGTCACTCAATTTTAAATCCAAGGTCTCAGATTTGCGAGTGCGAGTCCTCGAAGAAAAATGTAAACAATCAATGATGTTGAAATTTTCGTTTCAATATATGTACCTTATCACGGCACGTAATAAATTGTGTAGAAATATGTGGATCTGTGCGAGAAATTAAGCTAACCACTGCCGAAAATCCTGTACCAAAATTGGCGAAAGTCAGGGTCACGAACTAGCAAACAAATTTAGGCCAATGAAAAGTTGCCATCAACAGAAAATGCTACAGAGTTGATAGTGATTTACATTAGTTTGTCGAAAATATACACATTTACAGAGTTGAATGGGTTTCTGTCCTTTATTCCGTACAGGCTATTGATATCTCTCATCTAGTCTTACCACCAAGATACACATTTCCATCCACTGCCAAGAAGTCAATTTTTTAGTTGATGAATCAATATATTATATAATAGGATACCACTGTAGACTGAAGGTAGCAATAAAATAAGCTAACAACTACCACTAGTTTTCCTTCCGAAAGTTTCCAAAGACAACAAATAAAAGCTCGGGTTTCTTCTAGCTGGCGCTCTCTCTGACGCTTGTCTGACCCGGTTTCGTATCTACTGGCCTGTAATGCTTGCGTGGCTGGTCAGCATGCAACGCCATTTCAGATCGAAAACACAACATGCTAATGGCCCGTTTAGCATGCCATAATTCACGATTCTTAGAACAAATATACATATTTAAGACTTATTCTGTCAGTCTGTGGGAATTTAAAAATTTTTGGTTCCTCTCCTGTGTCATAATTAAATCACTTAAAATTGCTAATGAAAACCGCGCGAAAAAATATCGTTCCTCGTACCCACGAGAGGGGGGGGTGCTCATGCCTGCTTACCAAGTTGGACCCTTAAAATTGACCTTTTAACTGCTGTATGGTCGTTTGGCGGTCCCTACTGATATGCCGTTCTGCTGAAAGGAATCAAGAGTCCTAATGTCTAGTCGCTTCGCTAGCGAGAAATTTAAATTTTAGTTAGGACCACATTGTACAGAAGGGATAGGTATGGAGTTGTTTGAACAAACTAGAAGTGCCACTTATCTATTCCGGCAATATTTCAAATATTTTGACTCGGTTGATCACTGATATTGTCTTTAGGAATGATGACCGGAAGATGGACACTTAGGAGTGATAAAATGACCTTACTTTTGTTGTGTCCGTCACTTTGAATTTTTAAATACCAGAGATCTACCATATGTGGTATCACCGGAAAGGCTTTTCATTTTTCTTTAAATTTCTGAAAGATAATTCCCAAACGGTTAGTAATAGACCGACTACAGTTTTGGGAATCAAATAGTCGCTTTTCACACCTGTCCGCGTGTGTACCTTCCTATGAAATGCACTGCGGCTCATCTCAGCAAGGAATCTAAAGCGTCAAAATTATGATAAGGGTCTATGTTTATGTCAATAAAGGTGTATCTTAGAAGTGTAAAGACAGTGATAATGGTAAAAATTTATTTGAAACACTTTCTTTTCAAGATGTGACATATTTTTGTCTACAAATAGACATACTGTAAACTTAAAATTTGTCAACCATGTCTCTTTTTTCATATGCTCGGATTCATTCAATCCTCCAGAAACTGATACATGGATCAAGCTAATTTATTTTTCAATGATTTTTTATGAGTGATGAGGAAGTAGAAACGTTAAGAGGACATCGATTGTAAATTGTTGACTGAATTTGTGGGGTTAAATATAAATAGCGTCACATTTATTCTCAGTCAATACATTTCTTTTGGAACTTATTTGGAGCTATTTGCTTCGCTGAATTTTAATGTGAATCCGGGACATAGCGCAACACCTACTCTTGATTCAATCGACTCAGGTCGGTCTATACCTACCCGATCTCAATAATCTTGTGCACAAATTAAAGATAATGACTATCTTTTCATATGATACCACCAGTTTGTTCATATTGTTGCTTAAAATGAAAATGGCGGACACAATCAGTTTTCTTTTTTTTACTCACCTTGTATATATAAGAAACAGCATCGAATCAATAAAGAAAAAGAAGAGTCATGTGAGGGTGGAAGGAGCGTATTGTTAATATTCAGGACCGCAAGTCTGGGCCTGCCATGAATATACAAGATGTTTCGTACACGTATGATGCATTCTCCGAAGATACCCGCTGGCGACACGTTGCGGCCAAAGGTACGACTGAACTCCCGAACCGATTAGAAGTTAGTCGTTTTACACGACTTTCAGCACCGGCCGCCGCTCATTGATATCAACAGAATCAGAAAACTGCACTGATCTTGATGACATCTTAAAACAACCCTTGTCATGTTCTGGCAGTGTACGAGTGGTTCTCACTGCTACACAGTATCACGTTGTCCAACCTTGTGTTATATGGTTTGCCTTCCAAGGAGTCTGGATTCATTCTTCTTTTTCTCTATTTCATCTTTCTATAACCGGGCAAAAGATCGGCAAATAAATTTTTCTTAGGTCGTACTTAAAGCGACCACAACTACCCATTAAACCCAGTATAAACCGAGGGTTGTTGCACCCAAAGGTTTTCCTCGTCGCCAAAAGGGGAAAAAAGTAAAAAAAAATGTCATATTCTGACAAAGTAGTTTTTATGTATATATTGAACTGGTCAAATCTGAAAATGTACAAACATTTGATCGTTGAAAGATCCATATAGGAAGAAACTAATGTTCCATAATATTATTTCTCAGCTTAGGATCCATTCAGTGATAATATTAATTAGTCATAATAAATAATAATCATATTTTATTATTAGCTTTACAATTATATTTTATTGTTAGAATGCTACTTAAAGCTTAAGTGACGGGGGGGGGAGGTTTTAGGACCCCTTAAATTTGTTTCTGACCTTTTAAAGGCGCTTCGTTTATATTTGATATCAATGTTTTGCTATAATACTAAAAAGAAATCAACAAACCGTCCAAATTGCCGCATAATGGGTCCGATGATTAGAACTGGTGTCGATTGATCCTTCTATTGTAGATATTGTTGATTGATTAACCAAAAGTGAATGACGTCCAGCCGCGTAATGTGGTAATAGGACGTCTGAAGATGAAAGTCCATATCAAAATGTTTCTCTCACCTTTCCGCTCGCATAGGTGTAAAAAGGCACATTTTACAACTTGTTTCCAAGAGATTTTTTAAACCCACCCCCCCCAAAAAAAAAAAAAAGGAAAAAAAAAAAAAAGAAGAAAGTTGCATTATCTAAAAATGCCATAGCTTTTTGTCTAAAGTAACAGCATCTTAATAGGGTTTTAGGCCTGATACGTGTATAAGTTTAACACCCCCTTGTTGGTACTTGATGCGAATAAACCATGTTATCATGTATATTAACACTGAAGTGTTTTGAAGTTAATATGGAACCCGTAGAAATGTGTCAAGGAAATTACTTCAACATTGTTAGAGGTAAATAAAGCAATTTTATTGAAATAGAAGCTGGTAAAACATTGTGAATTAAATCATACCTGGTCAAAATTATATTTGTAATCTTGAAGTTGAGCGAAATGGTGCAAATTGTGTCCGTAATCTTCACCACGGGATGAAGTCAAATGTAGAGGCCGATTGGTTTATGTGAAAAAAAAAGGTAAAGGGGACGGACCTGCTGTACACAGGAACGGAGTGCCCATTCTTCTTTCGAAGCGATTGGGCCAGACTCCACCATATAAGTGATGTAGGGGGATCGCTTACAACCTCCTCTTACAGCGAGTCTGTCCTTCCCAACATTGAATAATGCGGTACCATTTATACAACCTGGGTAGGGGGAGTAATTGAGGTAAAGAGCCTTACTCAAGGGCGAAACACATTGGCCTCAGTGTGGCTCGAACTCACAACCTTTGGGTGGGCGAGTCGAGCGCCTTTATTCCACTGCACATAATTCATATTACTCTCGGTAACCCTTTAATTTTATTTGGGGTTTAAATTTAAAGGTGCCTTTTATCCATTTTTACAGAGATCTTGGCAATTAGTCATACATGTGTCATACTGTTGTGTCAATATACCCGGGTACCTATATTATGGGGGTGGGTGGGGCTCTTCGTCAGTCGCAGTAATCGGGCCAACGCCGAAAAATGTTCTGCTTATGGTGTATAACATGTTTTACGTATTGGCGTTCCACAACAGTCACTGGTGTATACAGGGTGACCCATAAAACTTTACCCAAAATGAAGTGATATTTGTCCACTTTAAAAATTTTGATATCAGTGGATTTATCAAAGAATGGGTAATTGAGCCTCGTGTCTGAACAAATGTTCATTTTGATTGAGTGATTCTCAAGACATGGTCCACTGAACAATAGTCATCAAACAGACTTGTCCACGGAGCTGCATTTTCTTAGCCATGGGAACCCCATGCCAAATCGAGAGCAGATCTGCCCCCCCCCCTTGCCTGGAACAACTGCAGACTTGTCGCTGGGATTTCAGATGAATGATCATCATCATCATGGCCTCCATCATGGCAAGCGACGATGGATAAGCGCCCACATTGAAGTCACAGTAGTGAACAGCGACGGTCTGTGGCCTGAGAGCCCAATCCTAGATGGCAGTCTCTGCCACGGGTGCTACATATATAGGATGTCACATTGACTATCCAAGGATCTTTGCAGCTTATCTTTTAGCTCGCTGCTGTCTCAAACTGGCCTCGATGACTGTGTGCTCCCAGCTTCAAGTGTTGCTTCACTGTTCTCCGCCAAAGGTGAGGATTGTCAGCAAGTTTCTCCTAGCACCCAATATCGATGTTCAGGGTACACATATCACGCATACAATATCCTTGTAGCGGAGCAGGGGTCGACGACCACTCTCCTCTTGCCATATGTAAGCTCAGCATACATGATACCTTTCGGTAGACGGCCATTCTCCATTCGAAACGGAACTGCCTAGCCATCGAGTCTGCGTTGTCTAGAAATGTATAGATGGTGGGGGAGTCAATTCAGTCAGGAGATCTGATTTGGCACCATGTCCTTACAAGTGACACCCAGAATGGGTCTAATACAGCGCATATGGAAGCTGTTATTTTCTTCTCATGCTAAGTATATAATCCATGTCTCACTAACCATACAGGCAATGTCCTGATAATGCAGGTGTTGTAAACTGCTACCTTTGTCTTAATGGACATCTTCGGGTTTCCCATTACACCGTTGTAAGCCGGGCAAGCGTAGCTGCAGCTTCCATGCGTTTGCCGATTTATGCCATCGAGAGACAGACTGTCAACTGGATGGGGTACCCTAGGTAGGTGAAGTCCTGAACAACTCAAGTGTGTAATTGTCGATGGTGATGACAGGTGCTTGCTTGAGCATCTTGGGCAGGACATTAGTCTTTTCAAACTGATGACAAGTCCGAAGTCCTTACAGGCTTATAAGCGATCTATGAGTCAGCTGAAGTTTCCTGCTTGGAATGTAAGTAATGGCAGCATCACAGCAAACAACATGTCACGAATCACTATCTGACGAACCTTTGTCTTAGCTCTTAGGCGTGCAGGATTGAAGACCCGACCATCAGACCTGGTTTGCATGTAGATGCCTTCTGTGCCTGTACCGATGCTAGCTTCAGAAGTACTGAAAAAATATCCCAGAGCGTTTTGGGGCCAACACACAATCCTTGCTTACACCAACGGCGATGTCACACGGCTCTATAGGCTGCCGTCAAAACTGGTACGTTGGCTTTCGATTTCCTGTCATTGGTGGAAAAGATCGAATGAGCTCAAAGCCTTGGTGGACCGCCATCTTCCTGGAGGATTTGCAACATCCATTTCCTGCTAACCAGGTCAAGGGCTTTGGTCAGGTCTAATGAAAGCAATGTAGATGTTGCTTCTGTTGTTCTCTGCACTTCTCCTGTAGTTGGCGTATGGAGAAGATCATATCGATCTGTAATCTGCCAGCACGAATTCGCCCAAAAAAAAACTGAGACGCAGGATACACCCTTTCAGCCGGACTTGAAGACGAATCACGCAACACGGGGGCCAACCTTTGCCGACAATATATGGGGATATACCCCTTTAATTGTTGCAATCACTTCTTCCCTTTGTTCTTGTAGGGGGTGATGATCTTTGAGTCGACGCATGTCCTAGTCGGTACAGCCCTTCCTACCAGCATTGACAGAGAACACAATGTAGTGGGTGAAAAGGCAGAGGATTTTAAAACAGCATTTGATCAAGGTCTGGTGGTATTCCATCATTACCCGGGGGGCTTTGCCTCCGGATGATAGACTGTCGTGGCCATGTCCAGTTCATCATCCGACTGTAGGTACAGCATCTAGGGGCAGCCATTTTAGGAAGACTCTTGATCTTTTCAAGGGCTGAGGTTGTGACATCCTTTTCTGTATAGTAGAGCTCAGAAAAGTGGTTTTCATTCCACCCCAGCGCTCCATCTCTTACCTCTTTCTGTGATGACTTCACCACTGGTTGACTTGAGGGGCGCTGTTTTGCACTGAGCTGGCCCGACATCCTTATTTATTTCCATTCATACATACTCTGATGTTTGCCCGTTGCAGAAAGCGTTTGTATGTCTCTTCGCTCCGCTCCAGCCAGTCATTCAGTGCAACAACTGCCTTGCCTTTCCCGCTGACTTCACTTCTAGGCTGCTTGAAGCACTCTCAGGTTGTGTGTGAAAGGTGAACTCGTTTATACTCCCTGAACGCGGCTCTTTTGGCGTCAATGACTGGAGTTAGTAAGCCCCTGATTTGGCCTCAAACCAATCGTTGTTTCTGCTTGGATTTCTTCCAAAGATACAGAATGCTGAGCTCTGAATTGTTTCACACTCACGAAGATTGATCATTTTTCTGTTGCAGTATCAACTGATAGAACAAAGCCCATGGATGCATTAATGTGAAACAGCAAATTGCTCAACTTTGTCCGCTTGCTGCATCGTGAGGGTATTGATGCGTGGTTTTACCAGCTTGTTTTAGAGCTGTGCCTCCCTCTTTGGTTGCAGTCGAATCTTCAGCAGAGACCAGGCATGATCCTGTATCACTTCTGCCCTAGGTAAGACCTAGTGAGGTTGAGGGCATTGATGAAAGATCGACTTGTGATGATCAGGTCACGTTGATGCCAGTGCATGGAGCGTGGTTGACCCCGATACTTTGTGCTGAGGTTTGGTCTCGAAAAAGGTGTTGGTCACAGACAGGTTATAGTAGGAGCACAATTCAAGAGGACGTTGTCCATTGTCATCGGTCTTACCGAACCCACCAAAGCGTCCAAGGCAAGATGGCCAGGACTCGGGTCAGAACCCACTCTCTCGCATTGAAATCACACAGGAGAAGGAGGTGTTCATCACTTGGAATACCCTGATTTACGGCTTCAAGGTTGTCATAGAATTCATCATTGGCTTGTCGAGAAGTGGGAGTCAGGGTTGGAGCATAAAGAAAAAGAAAAACACGATGAGGAGACTGGGCCAATCGCTGTGTGAGGGAAGTGTCATAAGGTTCTTATCCACCGTTACCAGGCTCACTGAACTCAGTAAGGAGTTACTAACTTCAAAACCAACGCCAAATTCCCGAGGTTCTTCTGATGATTTCCCTTGCCAAAGAATGTGTAGTCCTTTCCTTGAGTGTACCCGAATCTGCTAGACCGTGTTTCTTGAAGTGTCTATGTCCGACGTGAAGTCTAGGAGCTCATTATTAAGATGGAGGTCTTGCGAGTATCATTGATATCTTTGAGATTGTCCACTTAACACCAGGTGTTCTGGTACGCACATTCCAACATCCCAGCTTGAGGGGAGTTTTCTTCTTGGGTTCTTATCTTGAATTGCAGGTGGCAGTAGTTGGCGGTCAGCTTCACGAATGTCTCCACGATCCCCATGCACCCTCTGAGGAAGACTAACTATGGCAGTGTACTTCACCCAACTTGGTGAGGGCTTCCCAGCTTAAGAAGGCGGCGGTGGCCCTGTCCAGTGAGATGCGATGATCTCTCCCGCCGTCGGAAGTAGCCCCTGGTGCTCTGCTCTACGCCAATCGAGCAAAGTAGCTTAAAGCCGGTAACTGCTACTTCCCGTGTTCGTTTCTTAACGCTCCTGAACGAAGCTGGAGTGCATCTCCCAGGGCGCAAAGACCAGGGCAATTGCCATGGAGATCCGTATGTTGGCCATGCACATGAATCCCCCTCTCCACGCTGAAGAAAAATCCAAAGGAAAGCCGCGAACGATACAGTTTGGGTTGCCAGCCCCCAGCGTCGCAGGTTTGTGCCGAACTGTTGCTGAGTAGAAGCAGTCAGTCGCCTACGGGACACCAACTCCGGATTTATCCTCATGTTGTCTCCCCCAGCCTTTCCTGCAATCAGGTGAGTCCTACAAGGCAGCGAATACTATACAGTCTGGAACACACTGGCCGTTTAACCTGGTGGTTTTCTTCCTCTTCCGCCCTTAATGCTGGTATTGTTCAGCAGCAATATAGGTTATTTATGTCCTGTGATGGAACAATGATATGGTACCATAAATTGTTTTTTGGCATCCGGGCTTTTCAAATCTGAAATGAATAGCATGCAAACACGCTCACATTGATAGGCCTACCTTCTTCCTGAAGTATGTGTTGTCGTTCAGGTCAAGATTTAGGTTTAAAAATCAGAGGAAGACAAACGGTAGTTCAAGAAAATCTTGTCTGAGGAAAGTATAGAAAATAGGATAACAAAACACAATAGCATATACGTGGAACAAGGGTGCGGGGGGCCAACATGTAATTCCGGCGCTTGGGTCTCGTAGTTTTTGTGATGTTAAACCTTTGAACACGTCTTCTTTAAATATGCGTAACCCGATCATGGTTCGTTGATTTTTTTATGTTTTCTCCCACATGGAAGGACATGAGTTATGAGTTCCAGCCGTTTGGGATACTAGAAAACACATTTTAATTAATGTGGTCGACCAGAAAAAAAAAAAAAAAAAAAAAAAACAAAAAAAAAAAAAAAAAAAAAAAAAAAAAAAAAAAAAAAAAAAAAAAAAAAAAAAAAAAAAAAAAAAACATTTGGAGACGTTTTTGTTCACAACATGGAAAGGGAAACATTTCTTGGCATAAATTCCAATTGGTAATGAACAAATATTGATTTTTTCTTCTTCATGACCAAAAACACCATTGTTGATGGAGAAAGAAGGGGCGATAATCGGATAATCTTAGATCATACTCTTCGATGGACACTTAGTACAACCCGTAATTCAATGCAGATTCATATCTTCGAAAACTGCGTTCCTTCCTTTTCTTTCAATTTTTCAGTGAAAAAATCATGTGGAAATCTTCAGAGTCTCCTCACTTTTCGCTATTCCTACATATTTCAAATATTTCGACTCCTTTGGAGAATCACTGAGTGTCTTAAAATAACATTTCCTGTTATTAACAAATGGTTGCAAATGGCCATCACACATCAAATACACACAAAGATCATTCAGGGGACACTGAGAAACTTTGACCGCGCCCTGCCATTGTCTTACCTGATGTGTTGTGTTAGTACACTTCCCTGCCCATCAACCATCCCATATTTGACCTCCAAAGTAGGGAACATTTTTACCCAAAGTAGGGAACTTTCTCTTTTACATAAGCCTCGCGAACTAATCGGCACTTGTGCCTGCCTCTAGCTCGTCTGCTTTTTCAAACACTGTCGGGTGTTCAAAGATCGGTTTGCACAGGCACGTTCTGTTTCTCTAAGATGTTTGATTGTCCCGGACTTTGTAACGAAAGAAAACAGCTGAGTAATTTTATGAACTTTGCTAGATTTTTATTTCATTCGGTGCACAGTAAAATCAAAGCTATAAATATATTTCAATTAAACAGTTGCAAGTTACACGGTTTCGAACTGAAAATTTAACCCTTAAGAACAGACAACCAAGACCAAAGAAGCACATCCTAAGAATTAAGTCAACGGAACTCTGCAAATGTCAAGACTACTCTAATACATTAATATTGGTGTAAAAATAGACAATATTGAGCAGATTGAATTATGGACGAAAACAATGCTTTTCATGTCGGCCCCGAAGTGAAATGTTTAGAAATATTTTTTTTTTAAAATTTTCTTTCTCCAGAGTAATAAAATCTCTCGTAGATAATAAAATTATCTCGAGATAATAACATTATCCCGAGATTAAGATTCGAGATAATACAATTTCTCCCATCTAATAAATTACAGGAGATAAGATCTTCAATAAATCAAATTATCTCGAGATAAATGCTCGAGAATAAAATTATCTCGCGATAATAAAATTATATCCTGAGATAAGATATCGTGATAATTACCTTATTTCGAGAAAATATCGTGTGTATCACAAAACGTGCAAGAAGAAATTAGAAAATCGACCCTGACCTATTCACACTTAATGGACCATGTATTCTACTTACGTTGGTGGACAAGGGGGGGGGGGGGGGGGGGTTCCATCCCTCAGGGAAACCGCGTTCCGAAGGATTTTTTTTGCACGAAATTTATACCACACATGCATTGGCATTAGACAATAACAAATAAGCAATAAAATTAGAATTCCGCATTAATTTGAGACAAAATATTATTTTTCGAATTCGGAAAAAGGGAACCAAATTAACACGACATCTTCTACAAAATATGTATGTGAAATGAAAAAAGGTGTTCTAAAAGGTTCAATCTACCCTATCTAAACACCAATTAATTTCATTTCTTAATATGTCATATTTTTTGTGAAGGTGCTTTGGTTTGTACATTGGGCATGATGATATATTGCAAAATCCACATGATCGCTACAGCATATAAAGGGTAACTGATTTATATTTGATGATTTATTGTTTGAATTACATAAATATTTAAATACTTAAACAGTAAATATATTCTTAATTACATTTTTAATTAAGTAATATCTTGACTGACAACTACCCGTTGGTGGACGGGGGGGGGGGGGGTGGGGTTCCTAGGGACCTACCAATTATCTAATTACCGGGGTATATATTTTATTTGTGTTTCATGAAAAGGATGCGTAATCCAAAAGTTTACACAATTACAACAATAGGAGTCCCACAAAAAGTATATCGTTCGTGCGTAAAACTGGCAAAATATAATTTGCGGGTCCCTAGGAACCCCCTCCGTGTCCCTTAAGTGTTAACCCCAACTTTGACGAAGTTGTTTGTTGGGTCATAACAGCAATAATTGCACTTTGAATTCTGAAAATGAAGGAATTTACACCATTCCAATGCTATTTATAATAATAATAATATTCATAAATATATTTAAAAAAAATAAAATGATTTTAATTTCATTAAGTTTATAATTAGGTAATTTTTTGTTACTTAACTTAGTACCTTTGTTATTCCACCTCATTTGCTAAATTAGTATTCATATCCTTTGACGAATAAAGCGCAACAAAATTCCTTAAGGAAGGGATACGACAATTCCCATTCAACGGCCACTGGCACTTTTCACAAAATATGAATTTTCTCTTTCTTCAATTTGCTCTCAAATGATAAGTCTGAGTAGCCATTGGAAGAACAAGATATATTTTTACACATAAAATAACATACCCCAAAACCGATAAGGGAGCTGATATTAAGGATAAAGACATCCAGGTAATTTGTAGCCAACTTTTAAGTTTTTCCATAACTTTAATCACAATGGTGTATTTACATGAATAATTTGGACTCGTACTCCCACTGATATTGAAACCACAAAGATTATAGCCGGTCAAACATTGTGCATAGCATGAGAAACGTGCATACGGAGTGCGTGTTTCTTGTGTTAAACTCATTTTTGTCGTCTGCTGAAATAAACTTCGCCGGTTGACGTTAAATTTATAAAATCTTATGTTTTTAAACATAAGGAAGCTCATTGGTCTTAACTTTTTCGTGGTGAGGGGCTTTGTATATACAAGCTTTACAAACCATGCAAAAAAAATATCGATTTTGAAAATCTTGAGGCCGCCTATTTTTTTTCCAATGTGCCCAGTGTCTCCCTTACTCTCTTATTATCTAATAATAATAATAATAAATAACACATAATTAAATAATAATATATAATGCATTTAATAATGCGCATCTATCTAGAAACCCTATTCCCGAGCCGCAACCATAAAACAAACAAAATACATGAAAGCAACAGTTACAACAATAAAAATACGCAGTTATGTCATAGGCAATCTAACATGTGAATTTTTTAAACCTCTTCTTGAAAGTCTCAAGTGAATTACAAAATCTGATTCTAAGATCGAGTTCCAGAGTCCCCTAGAGCAGGTGCATAAAAGGCCCCGGTCGCCATATGAAGGAATTCGAGAAGACCGAAAGCAAATGTTTATCGACTATCTAAGGTGACGTGTTGGCATGTGTGGTTTGAGAAGCTTTGCTGATATAAGAAGGTGCCATAATCATGAAGACTTTCCCAAGGCGAGAGGAGTTTGAATGGATGCGGATACCGAATGGCACCCGTTGCAGACAACAAACTCAAACTTATCGTGTTTGCAGATGACACCAACTTAAAACATGTTTCCTCTCAGACCCAACGTAAACTCTCTTTTTTCCGAAACATAAACCATGAACTTACAAAACACTGCTGTTCCGTGGCAACTACTGCTATTCTCTACCCAAATACAAATCATAATTATATACATCCCCTATTGATCACCAGCCTCTCCCCAAGTTCATACAACTATTAAAGTCTCTGGTATCAATTGATGATTAACTCACATGGAACCAGCACATCAACTCCATCATTACCAAGACATCGCACGCAACATGTTACCATTAACAGAGCGAAACACCACCTCCCATCCCAAAAACATTATACACACAATTGCTCTTCCTCCACACCTTACATACACATTTTATTCTGGGCCTCAAACTTCCAATCTCGAGTAAATCCAACTGATTACATACTACATTTATCTGGGCCTAAAGATTCCTCTCGAGTAAAATCAACTGAACACCACTCAGAAATGGGCTATCCGCACGATCACGAACTCGCCTTACAGAACTCATACCGTACTATTACTTCATTATAGCTAACATTAACAAACTCCAAGCCGCTCTTCATTCATGACTTTCACGGAATAATCTACCTTCTAACTTTAACCCTCGTATACCTGAGCCATTTTGTGTAACAAAACCCCGAAGGGGGGGGGGGGGTACCACCACATGTGATTTGTTACGAACATGTAACGAAATTCCTGTAATTCCTGTAAATGTGATACAAATGATAGCTAGACTTTCTTCTGCCAGTGGTTCCAAAATAAGTACCAATATCACCCTTATGACGTCACCATGACGTCATATGTTGAGGAAAATACTGAATATGGGGTGGAAAATTGATATCGCATTTGAAGCGACTCAAACACCTTATTATGCATGAAGATCTGTTTCTTAAAACCTTTGGCGAAAAATTGAATTTTTCAAACGTGTGTGTGCATGGGAATTGCAGTGTTGCTGACATGCGAACTTTGTGACGTCTTTGTAATGCTAGGCATGTTGATTTTTTTTTGCGTATGTAGGCATGGAAAGAGGAGGACAAGCTATATATTGGTACCAAAATCAAGTGTCTGTGATGTTCCTGTGTGGTGTTAGGCAGGTTGTTTTCTCTTCCGAAGGGGGGGGGGTGGTTGCCACTCCGATCATCACTTTGGGTCACCCGTATCTTACTATACCCGGTGGGTGTGTGTTTTTGGGTGAAGGAGCGGAACATGTCAATGACAATTACATTAAATAATTTGGCACAATAAAGGGGTTTTAGAAGCCGGGGGGGTTTTTTTTTTTTTTCTTTTTTTTGGTTTCTCCGTTTTTGTGTCCTCACTAGCGGAAAAAAACATGAAAGGGGGAGAGGGTGAACGAGGGTAACAAACATTTCATGACAAAACACTAGACAAGTTACAATACATCTTCCACTGCCAAAACACCATATTCTGTACCATGGGGCCAAAAACGATCTTCCGCAAACAGTCACATCTATCCCAAACAAAAACAAATTTTAATGAACCTCAAGCAGTTTATATTGACACATACAATAACCCTGGAGTTATCTATTCCTTGTGGATCATGTGACAAATTGTACATTAGTGAAAACGGCAGATCATTGAAAACAGGAACCGACGAACACCAGAAAGAGACTCAGACGGCAACACACACAAATCGGCCATCGCCGAGGATGCGTGGAACGACCAACATAAATTCTTGACAGGAACACTAATTGGACTGAAAGGAAACTCATGGAAGCTTTGCTACATCAGGTCTACCCCCTAACAACTTCAATAGGGACAAAGGAGCAGAACTTCCTCCTGAATGGTAGATACTTCAAAGGGATGACCTCGACCAATTAACCGGAAACTTAATTAGGGGGTAGCCTTTGATCATCGGTTTGTTGTTACTCTTCCCCCTTTGTTAACTGCGTGTATTATGGCCTATTCTCAAAAAAGTGATCACTTCAATTTGAAAAAATGGAAAAACAAGTTTTTGTTTTTTAAAATCTTTATATACATTTTTTATTAGCTAAATATAAAACATAATGAAAACAACAAAATTTCTTTAAAAACATTCTTGTGTTTTTGTGTTGTTGTTTTGATGTTTTAATTAATTTGTGTTTTCCCTGTTTTGGCTTGGATTTACTTATCCAATGTCATCTCGGATAAATTTAGAGTTTAAAAGAAGTATTAATACTTGAATTCATGAATTCTTACTCTAATGGTGTGGACATATCAGAAATGTGGGCGAAAGTAATTGCTGATATTGAGGACACTATGTACTTTAACGGAAGTCTTTCTTTAGTCTATTTTGTGTTTTATCGATCTTACGAAAATTTTCAAAAAAAACAAGTCTTCTTTTTCAATCTCGAATAAGTACAACCCTTTTGGTTTTCTGATGGCTTAATTTATTGCCTTGATAAGCATTTTTAAACCTCTTTTAAATTAAATACGTTTGCATGGAAGCGATTGTAAATCTATTCCCAATATCATGTTTTCAAGATGTTGGTATGGATAACGTAATAGACATCACTTAAATTGCCAGTAAATAAACACATTTTCTTAATCACTTTCAACATGCCCAAAATACTACAGTTGAATACCTACAGAGGTTGTTTTTGCCAAAACGATGACAAAAATATATCCTTCCAAAAGTTTTCCAATTAGATCATTTGTCCTTTTGTAAAATTCCATTCTAAATTAATGCTTTCCAAAGCTACTGCTTTCACTACGCAGTATTTCTGTATGTGTTCGACTGTGCCCTATATACCGATCCGTGTTATATTGTAATCATTTATTTTTATTAGAAATCGACATTATTCCCACATAGCAGCGGTTGCCATTTTCTCTTTCCTTTTCTGGCTGGTGCTTTTTTTTGAGAATCTCGACAATTTCCTTCTTTTCTGTGCCTCAGGTTTGAGTAAATTTCAGCGTTATTATATAATTTTAATGTCTGGGACGCGTTTAACTTGTTGAGTCTCATTTGAAGTTTGTTTTCCTTTTCTTACGATACCGCTGGAAAACTAAGAATTAAGTATAATTTTTAATGATGCCAACATTGGTCAGATACAAAAATCATAATTTGAAACAATGGTATTTTAAATAGTCGACAACTGAGGCTTATTCTTGTCTTTAATGGCGGAAAATCAGATTTTCAAAATTCTCTGTTTCTATCATCAGACAATTTTCTAATAAATCATAACCCTGTGAACGAAGATTGTTCAAAAATGTTTTAAATCGGCCTAAAAACTTTACAGTATGCGCATCTGTGTTGCGATATTACGTGATCGCATGCACGAGGATAATGTATAATAAACCCCATAAGCACCACCGAATAGCGTGTATACATAGCCCGTGCGACACGCATGGACAACGGCTCTTACAGTACTTACAAGACACAAAACTTCCTATTATATTATCACAAAGTGCAACAAAACAAGCACAATGTGTACCCTACAGTGTGCATATCATTACACAAAAGTATGTGCAAAAAGCGTTAAAGAAGTGCTATCGTACCGTATTGTGCCACCATCTCAGCAATAGTTCGAGGAGCAATGCATGAAGCTAAAAATGACCTAAGGACTCCTGTATTTTTCGCCTTCGTTTTGGATAACGTAATAATTATACATAACGTAATATACATATTGATGTATTTCATTGTCTAATATTTAGACGACTGCGTGTAATCCTGCTTATTCCGACTAAACAAGGTAGGGTATGTAGCGATATCAAAGTATATCTTTATTAGTCTAGACTCCTGCTAAATTTAGATTTGCCTATAACGTAATATAAATGCTTAAAAGGACTCATTAAAATTTTGGAATTAAATTTTTCGAGGCCAAATTCGCAACCAAGCATTTTTGATGTATGGCTACCAAGGTATGAATAATTTTGCCTTTGATCTATGCAAAAAGTACTGTCATCGACAGTTTTTATTTAAACAACGAGTACAATTGATAACGTAATAAACAATGATTTCGCGGAATCCATATATGGCTTCTTGTTACTTTACAAGAAAGTGCTATCATCATGCATTGATGCATTTAAGAAATAAGAACAACAGGTATGAATAACACATTTGATTATTGGGATAAATGTAGCATTGTAAAATAAGTGCATAGAGCTACGGAAACACCCTTTTGGCGTGTTTTAAGCGTCTTCAAGCGAGCTAAATGACCGGGATCATGATATTTAAAGTATAGAAAAACTATATAGTCCGTAGAGCCTGCCAAAGTACTAACAGAACATTACGCTGTTACTTATTTTAAAAACCTGTCTACCAAGCCTTTTTTTGCTAAACGGTTTTTGACAAGGGGGGGGGGTGGTTACCACCCCCCCTCGAGAATTTTTTTATCAAGCACCCGATGCTTATGATTGTGATACCAGGGATAGCTATGGTCTCTATTCCATTGATACCAAATAAGTACTAACATACCTAGTATTGCGTCACAATGACGTCATCAGGCCCGCGAGTCAGCCAAATTGGCATTTTTCACAGAAAATAGGCGCAAAATCCAATTTTGCGCTAAAAACGTAGGATATCGGATTTTCATGAGGTTTTCAGCTCTAATGATGGCAATGGCTAGTTTTACATAAATATAGAGTTTTAGAGCCATACTGGATAATATTTTCAAAAATCCATCATAAAATATCCTTGGGTGGCAAACACCCCCTACCCTTCGACTTTGACGGCATACCCTAAAACCGGTGAAGGTACTACCTTAAACATTTTTTCGCTAAATGACTGGAAAGGATGAGAGAACGATTACCTAGAAGCTTTTTACGATGTTTTAGAGTTTTTAGCGAAAACGGGGCGAGGTGTAGGGGGGGGGTGGTAACCACCCCCCCGGTAAGGCCGAGGGTAAGCAAAACACAAAGATTGTTTGGATCTAAAGAACGAAATAACTCTACTGGAGTCACTTTTTGAGAAGGTTCATATGAGGTGCAACTCATGGACTGGTTAGTTGTGCTCTGATGATGGCATTCTCTAGAGTGTCGGAAGCTCAGCCTCCAATTTGGATCCTCTAGGGAAAGATTATTATGAAAGGGCGCTGATCTCGACCTGGCAGCAGTACAACCTAGCTCCTGTAATATTTTGTCTATTATTACTATTTTTTAATCGGCAATGTGTCACACGCTTGATCTTACCAGTATATTGTAAGTAACTCAGTGAACATTTCTATGGACTTTGGAACGACTGACTTGATCTTTTCATTTCACGTTTTTGATGGTTTTAAGATCATCGTCATGCACTGTTATATAACGATCTGAATCGTCCGCTTCTCACGTATATTGAATTCTTCTGGCAACTATTTATGGACTTGTATTGATTTTTGGTGCTGATAACATGTACCATTTACTGCTATGAACCTTTCCTGTTCGCATCACGCTGCTGCTTACATGTAAAGGTGTGACAAAAGAACAATTATGTGAATAATTAATAAACCAGTGGGTCTTTCGCACTTAAAGTTACCAAAGAGGGTTGTCGAGCGGTCGAACACAAGAAGAAAATCAATAGCAACTGTGTCAGATACGTAGACTCCACAATACTTTTGTTTTCAAGAAACTCTTTATCTGTTTTAATACTACAATCTCATTCTTTTCACCTTAAAAAATAAATCCCATAATGCCACGTGGATTCGCTTCGCAACATGGAATGCCAGAGCTATGAAAGCCAAACAAACCAACTGCCTTATGTGATTTTGTGGTTGTCATCAATCAACTGGGCTTCTGGCGGTTACTGAATCCATGGTTGACGGGTTCTGACAAAGATCAACCATGCCATCGCTTGAAATTAAAAACCCCGTAGTCAAATTATCAATTTTATCACAAGCATCGAAAACATGGAAGAGGAGGCGGGTTGGCTATTCTTGCCCATGATGGCCTGAATATTCGCTTAAATACCCTCTGCGATTCAATGCAATGGAGTTATGGACATGTATGTTTTCATCGGCGTCCTCTTCATTCCAGTTGGTGTAATTTACCGCCACGACCTAAGAAGACAACAAGCTTCCTCATGCGTTATTCTTTGACGAGTTTTCGACGCTTTCTGGGAGTCTCTTTCTGCTACTAGTGCTAACAACCTACTTTTGACTGGCGATTTCAACTTTTCATGTTGTGTGGCAGATGACCGCGACGCATTGAAGTTCCTTAACATCGTAGATCTTCACAATATGAATCAACTTGTTCATGAGCCAACTCACCTCAGCGGCCATACACTTTGATCTTTTGATATGTAGAAAATGATAGTCTCGTAATTCCCAATTGTTGTTAAAGCTTACCATACCGACATTTCGCAGTACAATGCTCCTCAACATCACTCGCCCTGGGCCAAGCAGTAAACGCATAAAATCACGGCTAATTCGCAAGATCGACAACAAGCATTCTGTCAAGGATGTTTCAGTCTTCGTTACAGTCAATTTTGTCATCTACTGACTTGAACGCCGCAGTTAGCGATATCACAACGGTCCTTCAAAATTCTTGACAAACACGCGCCGGAGAAAGAGAGTACTGTAATACTCCCTTCTACATGCCCCATGGTATAATGAGTCCCTTTGCATTGCAAAGCAAAAACGGAGACCCGCTGATGAGGAAATGGCAGAAATCTGGTCTCACCGTCGACAAAGAAATATACAACGATCATTGCAATCAATATCGTTCTCTGCTTATCACGTCAGCCCGAGTTTCATACCAACCAGCTCGCTGAAGCAAATCAACGCGAACTTTTTCGGTGTTGTCGACAAACTATCTCTGCCAAAGGCAAATTGGACTCTTCCTGGACATGACAATCCAAAGGAGTTGGCTGATTCATTTGCTCGAATTTTTCAGCGATAAGGTCGACAAATTGCAACGCAGACTTGAAGTACCAATCACCTTCGCCTCTCCTTTACTAATGAAACGTGCATTACCTCCTTCAGTGAGTTCGAACGCGGGTAACAGAAGAGACAGTTCTAGCTGCAATAAAAGCCGCTTCCATCATCTCATGTCCTCTTGATCCGCTACCTTTGACACTTTTTGTGTTCAAAAATGTCTAATAACAGCTCGGCCGGCTATTCACCAAGATTGTTTAACATGTCGCCTCCTCAAGGATCCATTTCCAAAAGATCTGAAATGCGCTCGATCATGCCTGTGCTCTTGAAGAAACCGGACTTAGACGTTAACTTCTGGCAAATTATCGTCCAATTTCGAACCTCCCTTTTTTAGGGAAGTTATCGAAAGGATTGCTGTGCAGCAGTTGCAAACGTACTAAGTAAGAACAATCTTTATGCCCCTATCAGTCCGCAGATCGTTCCATTCCCCTTCGTTGAAACAGCGCTATCTGAGGTCCATAATGATATCTTGCGTGCTCTCGACAACCGGAAAGAGACATTAGTCTTGCTTGACTTCAGCGCTGCGTTTGATCTGATTTATCACATTTTCAACTTCTTGATTGTTTACCATACCTATGGGGTGGAATGAAATGTATGGCGGCTGTTTCTCATCATACCTCAGTGGTAGAACGCAATCGGTTCCATTGGTGATGTCCTTTCTGACCCTGTTAATCTAAAATGTGGTGTTCCCAGGTTCGGTAGCAGTACCATTGGCCTTCACTTGTTCATGCGTCGCTTCAGCGATAATCAATCACATTGTCGTTAATGTGTCGTATATGCTGATGACACCCAGCTATATCTCTCATTCTCACCTGAGGAACCGCCATCTAGCATCAAAGGATCGAAGCTTGTATGCCGACATTCGTGCATGGTGCAATCTGAATAACCTTGTCTTAAATGACAGCAAGACAGAGCTTATGTACTATTCACATCCAAGTTCGTCACTTCTCAATGGTCACCTTCCATAAAGATTGGCGACACCATAATCCATCCTTCACACCGAGCCCGAAATCTCGCCGTTATTAATGGATTCCAAGATGGACATGGCTTTCTCACGTCAACAACATGTGGTAAAGTGCCATGTTCGGCATCGAAAGAGCGTTCCAATTGCGGCCTTATCTTCTCTCATGACACCACCTTAAAGCTGTCAGTCCTTTGTTACGTCCCCAAAACTAGATCAACAAATCACTGCACACACACACATAGCAACGTTTGAGATTGCCAGATAAATACGGTAATGAAAGTGCCAACGGTTCAAAATACAGAAGCACTACTTGTGCCTAACTAACTTCATCGACAGAGCACATCAACGACAATGCTAAAGGCAATCTTCACTGGCTTCCCCTTCGTCAGCGAATCTCCTACAAAATACTCTTGTTGACTTATAAAGCTCTTCATGGATTGCTCCTGTATTATCGCCGATCTTATTCAGCGATATGTGCCTGCCAGAACCTTGATATCTGGTTCAATCCGCTTAGTTGTGTCTATTCAGCGACAAAATTCTATGGTGACAAGTCATACGCAATAGCAGCGGCGAAGTTATGGAACAATCTGCCAGTATCAAATCCAACCAAGCACGACCATCGCAATATTCAATTCGCAGTTGAAAAACGCCACTTGTTTATGCAACATTTTTCTACCGCGTTTATCTCGCTGTCTTTTTTAATTACACTAGGATCACTATTAATATGTGTTTCCAAATTAATTGGAATCTTGTATCGCGGTTATTCAAACTTTTTTTCCACCCTGTTTTTTGTTTATGTATACGCCTGATGCTGAAACATGCAAAGGGATGATGGTGCTGGCAACCTCTCTCCCTTCAGGGCTATAAGGCCGTATAATGTACATTGTAATTTTACTCATGTTTTACCATGTGTCGCGTTATACGAGTTCGTTGTATCCGCAATTTTTAACTTCCATTCCCCTCCAAACCCTGTTTTATTTTTTCTATTATGCCGGTCTGAAGATCTGGTGCGGGATGATCGTGCTGGTAACCTCTCTCCCTCCAGGGTTATGTGTGCTATATCCTTTCATCGTGTTTAATTATATCATTGTGTATTTTCCTTGAATTCTCGCTGTCCACGTGTCGCGTTTTAAAACGTTATTCCTTGTCATCCATGCTAACGGTATCTTGTGGAACCGGTGGAACCTTTTTAATCGTACCTGTGACTTTAATCATGAACGATAACGGGGAATGCCGTTCTTTTTGAATTATTTTTGTTCTTGCTTATGCACATTATGGTTCCGTTTGCTTTAAATATTTTTGCTGGTAAAATAACGTTCCATTCATAATTCTTCGCGGCTAATAATGGTTATGTCGTGTTTTTGCATGCTTTCATTTATACAATGCTTTATGTACCTTGTTATAATTTGCTTCACAACTCACTTATTTTTATAAGACTGTGTAGGTTATGGTTTAAACCATTATTTTGGTTATAAAATCATGTTATATTTAATGTTTTTCAAGTGTAAGTGCCGTTGAGACACGATTGTATAATGCACTCTATAACCAAGTCCTGTTATTTTCTATATCCTTATTCTACCCCATAGTTTACCGCCCCCCCATCTGACCACAGTCTTTTTCACACAACATCACTACTATGCACAAAACTTTTCGTCACTTCTCAACCAAATAGGCCCGCACTGAAATCAGCTCTGTACTCCTCTAATTGGCAATTTATGTGTTACAGAGTATTTGCCAACGAAAGTAAAGGTCCCATTGGGGCATTGATTTTTTCGGACCAGGGGAGGGCTCGACCGGCAACTTCCATGGTAACTGGGCGGTAAGCCTATAACAATCATGTGGGGACATTCGATTTGTGTCCCCCACCCCAAAAACCGTGGGGGTGGTGGGCAGTCCCCCCTCGTCCCCACCGATTGACGCCCATGGTACAGTAGCGCCTTGGTATAAAAATATTTTTGCAGTTTGTCATACGTGGAACCGTAAGCTAATCCCTTAGCCTTTCTTCTGCTAGATAATACAATTACCTTCGTTACAAAGAAAATAAAAAAGTGTTACTTCACGCTTGGACTACTGTAACAGTCTGCTGGTTGGCCTGAGTGAATCTCTCCTTAAGCGACTTCAAAACATACAACGCACATCTTCAAAGTCTCATCCAGTGGCGTAGCCAGAGAAGGGGGGGGGGCAGGGGGGGCATCTCCCGCCCTGTGGGTAATCTTGCCCCTCCTCTTGCGCCCCCTGAAAAATTAGTGATTTAGATAGGCCATATACTATACACCAATTCATATCTCTTGCCCGCCCCTGAAAAGATGTGCCCCCCCTGAAAAAAAAGCTGGCTACGCACTGGTCTCATCACACAAAAGCGCAAATTTGAGTCCTTGGTTCGCCGCTGTCTCATTGAACTTCATTGTTACCTATCAAACAACGCATTGATTTCAAAGTACGGTCTGGTGTTTCAAATCCTTCACGCAAAATCCCAAATACTATCAGACATGAGTCAAATTCAGCTATATAGAATATATATAATCCGGAGACGGCTACGCTCACTTCTGTGTCGTCTCCTCGTTTTGTTGAACCAAGGATCCAGCATTCAACATTTGCCGATAGATCATTTTCTTTAGCTACGCTCCAAAACTCTGGAATCAGCTTCCTGAACGCACCAAGTGTGCTGGATCTATGAAATTTTAAAGAACTTATTGAAAATGGCATCTGTTTTAACTTGCTTATAATCAATAGCTCTTGTTTCTTTTATGCTCTATGTTCTTTGTATTTTTGTTGCCTGGTTTTGCAGCGCCTTAGTGCAAATTTGTTTTGGTTTAGGCGCTATAAACCTTCATCATTGATTGATTGATTGAATCGGTACTGAAGAAACATACATGATTATGATATATGATGAAAACTACCAACCTGACACACTGGTACTATGTGACTACATGTATGTGTAAGACAACAGACTTTTCATACCCTGACTACTTTAAACCAAGCAAACATTCTGAACATCTTTACTGAGAACCTGTTCGTTCCATAGTTCAGATCAATAATATTATAAATTATTGAAGTACAAATCTTACCTCCTTCCATGAGTAAATCCTCTTCGCCTCTGGAGTAAATATAATAAAAAGAAAAAATAGTATTGAAAATACTACAAATTGTACTTTCGTAAAATCCTAACCGTAATCAGGAAGACATCATGACTCACTTAAATATTTGTTACCGGTAATTTGCACAGTGTTCAAATGACCTTCTTGCAGTTCGCGCCGTGTTTGAATGATTGAATTCCTAGCATGCACGATCAGACTTGACGGCTAACCCCCTTCATGCGGCCAATCCTCGACAGCGAGGAAAAAAAAATAGGGGTAGAGTTTTGAAATGTCGGCCTCAGTAGAGGAATTGGCCGCCGCTTTTGTCATCAAATAGCAAAATCACGGGACAGTCATTATCGCAAATAACCGGTTATACATGAAATGATTATGAAAGTATGAATTTCTACAGTTGATTCTTCTATTGGACTCTTATAATGCGTCTGCGGGCCAATGTTTTGGAATTTTTAAGAGTGGTGACAGTCAAACACTCGTTGAAGTATTATTTTGGCCCGGGGGGGGGGCACTCAGGATAGAGCTACGGGCAGCCGCTTAATAACACGAGGAAAAAAGTCGCATTTTCGCATCGGACGTCCGGTTTGGGAAATAAGGGTAAATTTTGCACTGGTTTTGACATTAATGGTGTGTTTGAAACAACCGCTCATCGTCATTTAGGCCTAGGCAATGTTTTATGGCCCAATAATTAACATTACGGAATTTGTAATGACCTTAATTTAACATTACCGATTTGTACTGTATTTGACTCCAACGTGTATGGAATATCTCCTCCTAATGATTTTTTATATCCTACACCACTACACCTTGGTGACTTTGTATATCGTCCCTTTACGACGTGACTTATCTGAAGTTTATGTTGAGATTGTATTCTCGATAGTGGCCGAGGGGTATGACATGCCAACCAAACAGCATATAATTCAAAACGGAATCAACATCTGGCGTAACCCAGTGTTTATTCTTTTTCAAACACCTAACCTTTGCCTGGGAACATTGGTAACGCCATATCAGACACCCTCTGAGCTCCGATGAACGAAGTGGCCATAGATAGAAGGCGGTGACGGTCATTAATGTTTCGTTCCTGAAGTTGGGATTTAGCGGTGCGAAACTATACGTTAGAACCAATGGCGAAGTTGGCCATATTTAACTCACAATTACATTTAATCTACGAACCAGACCTCTACACCCTTTGGAATATGTAAGCTGGAAAACGCTATTTTGAGCAACTTTTTCATCGATCAACTTAAAGATGTGGATGAAGAAATTTTGAGAAAATAGCATTTGAAATTTGGAATATTTAGGGATTATTTCAAATTTTGCCGTTGCCTTTCATCTTTAGCAGACCACAAGTAGTTGTTTGCTGGGACAGAGTAAATAGTGCGTAGTGGAGTTTTGTGTACAGAAGATGGACCAAGTTTATTTAGCTCGTCACCCATCGCCGAGCCAGAGCTGGTTTGAAGGAAAAGTTGCGATGTCTAAGACATCGTAAATACTGTCATCATAAGAGCGTGTTTTATTCACTTCAAAAGTAATGCTGCGCGTTTCAGTTATTATATGACTTCTCAGCGTGTGTACATATTCCAACAAAAAAAAATTTGAAGCAAAGCTAGGCTAGCCTAGGCATGCACGGACAGGCATGATTGATCACGGCGAATGTCATGATTGTAAACATACTAGTTCGAAGTAGTACATATACCCATGATAATGATACACGTGTCTCTGTCCAAAAATGTCTATGCTCACCACACACTACGGCTATCTACCGAGGCGTGGGGGGGGGGGGGGGACACCAGATCCGCATCCGATACGGATCGAATGAGACTGATTGGTGTATTTATACCACAGGCGTATCACATACGCAAGGCCACGGCGTATACTTTGTTCTGTCTTGAGTTTGAGGGTGACGTTTTGTCGTATACGTAATGACGCGACTCTGCATTCGCGTTAGGGGGGACTATGCTATGGATCACGAAATGTCCCTTTAAAAATCTTTTACGTTATGAATCAAAAACTTTTTCAATCTATTTCACTGTCCAAACGGTTGTATGACCAGTTAACACAAAAGTTTGTAAACATGTTAGGGGCCTGGTATTTGAATAGGTCGGATGGCCTGTTACACACTGGGCAATTGTATCTGTTGAGTTTTAATACTATGGGGCCATAACGATTCGCTATGGAATGGATTCGCAGGCAACAAAAGAATGACGTAGGATCGTTAACTGGTGTATTGATTTAACGTTTTAGGTATTGCTTTTTATCGTAAGGGTGGCCTCGAGCCTCGCGGGACACATCATGGCCGTGTTTTATTGGATGAGCTAACCTTAATAAGCGGTTCTTATTTTTTTTTTGCTGCATGCCGTAGTAATGTTCGAGGGTTGAAAATAAGAAGGATGTAACTCAACATATTAAAGAATTTCTTAATTCTGCTGTTCATAATAGCTCATTACTAAAGTTTATATAATGTTTGCTACAGTACCATAACCATGGATATTTATGTGAACTTGTGCGCTGTCATTTTGGAGTCTTCGCGGTGAGGACATATAATCGTTGAACTATAACGCTTCAACACGGGACACCAGAGAACTCTTAAGTAGCAATCTTAGAAATGGTGTGTATTTTAATATATGTAATATTGTTTTTGGACATTACCAACTTTTGAACCAAACCAATTTAAAACATTTAATATGTGTTATATTATAAAATCAGATAACTTGTGCACAGGATCATTTATTTGTGTTTGAAAGGTTATTCTGACCTTTGACGCCTACGAGACGTCATAACAAGAATTGGGGGCTCGGTCGGGAATTGAATTGAGAAAATTGGAGCCTTATTGTTCAGAATTTACACGAACCAGTGTTTTTTACTATTTAACATTGTGCACATTTTTGGCATACCAATTTTAATGTGTATTACGTGTACTACCATTATAGATGGAACAGGGCAAAGGGATGCATTCACTTTTAAAAGATTGAAATCCAAAAGGAATTGGACATAGAACTGAACAAATGGCAATGAACAAAGACAAAGAGATGGAATTGCAATTGAACAAGAAAGGGAATGAAAAGGAAAAATTGCAAAATGAGAGTGAAACAAAAAAGAGCCCTTGAAGGCCAACCAGAGTTTAGAAAATTGAAACAACAGGCAGCTTCATCAACTCTCCCAAGCCCTCTGGTTTTTGATGCGGCGAAAACATTCGCCTGGTTTCCAACATTTCAGGAACAGGATCATTCCATGCCAATTCAACAAAATTGAGTACACCCACCTTCATGGATTTTTTCTTTTTTCGGTTTATGAAAGATTCCATGAGAAAAAAAATCATGACAATTTGAAGCTCTGTACCTCTGTTCACGGGGGGGGGGGTGGGGGAGGGTTCCACCCCCATGATTTGCTCCGGTGCGCTAAAATGGATAAAAGCGCTCGTAAAACTTCTACTTTTCATTCATTCATTCTACTAATCATTCTCTTATCCGTTCTGGGCCATTTTACGAAAAATGTGAAGGTAGCCCTTCACCACGGGGTAGCTAGGGTTATTGCTTCCAAGTCGAATGGTAAGGGGGTGGTTGTCCACCCAAGTAATATTTTATGGTGCATTTTTGAAATATTATGCAAAAGTATGGCTCCACACTCTAGGTTTATGTAAACCTAGTTTTTTGCCAAAGAAAAAAAGTCATTTTGACTGAAAACCGCAGAAAATCCGACATTCCTACCGTTTTTAGTGCAAATTTGGATTTCGCCTATTTTCTGTGGAAAAACCACTTTTGCCAAACGCGGACTTAATGGAAACGTCATGTTTGACGCCATACTATGTTGTTGGTACTTATT
This sequence comes from Ophioderma brevispina, assembly GCA_023653785.1. Classification (NCBI taxonomy): domain Eukaryota; kingdom Metazoa; phylum Echinodermata; class Ophiuroidea; order Amphilepidida; family Ophiodermatidae; genus Ophioderma; species Ophioderma brevispina. Next base: position 929 of record JAMKCH010024935.1, on the reverse strand, counting down.
TTTGGTATCATGGAAGATGATGATCATAGCTTATCCACTGGTATCAAATCATAAACTCGGGTGATGTTATAACGAACTTTTCCGAGGGGGGTGGTAACCACCCCTGGTAATCCGTGTTACAAAAAAGGCTTGGTAGACGATGGTTAATGAAGTACGCAAGGTTTCTACTTTGGCTTTTTTGAATATTTTGGTATTACTAAATTTCCCTTAAATGATAAAATTTCCGTCACTATGTAATACACCCGCCGATTTTGTCGTGATTATTCTATTTTCACTCAGTTAAAAATCGAAAATTTTGCTTCAATTATTTTACTTCATAATCGAAATCTTGGCGCTGACTGAGCTGCTGCCACTCTGGAATGCTCCTACTTTTTCTGTAATTTTATGGTCATCTGAGTTCTCATCACCATCTAACTTCTACCATGTCTGTGTTAGATGCCTGGGTTCTACTGAGCCATATTTCTCAATTGGATTTTTGTCAAAGTGGTTTTTGATGATGAAGTTTTCAAACGTGTGTGTGGATTTGGTATTTGCTGAACTTGTTTACTGTGCACACTGTTTTACATATGCTCCATTAAGCTTGGAGTATCACTTACTCAGTCAATGCAAATGATTGATCATACCAAGCACCACTCCACTATCCAAATGAATGAAGAACTGTTCCACATCACAACCAACCTCAAGGGCACCTACATGTACTATTCACTATAGCAGAGCTGAGTTGCTCAGCCTTGCCTCTGTGTCTAGAAACATGAAGATACCATATGAAACTTACTCCACCCTCAAAGATCTGGATATTTTTCATTTCAGAAGTCGGCGTGCTGGATCAAAAATGAGGCGTAAATCTTCTGACTGGAACTGTGCTACATTTTTCTGATTCCCCTCATGAAAATACTCAAATCCTCTACCAGATTCACTCGACTACTCTC
>JAMKCH010024934.1:0-19603 GCA_023653785.1 Ophioderma brevispina | reverse complement strand
AATAAACTTAATTTAATATTGTCCACGAGACACGTGGTCCTGTAATTGATTTCAAAGCATTTTACAATCATCCACGTACAACGTCGTCTCTTCAATCATGGCAGCCACAACTGATATCCGTAGCGTTGTTTCAAGCTTAAAAACCTTCGAAAAAGAAAAGTTGGAAGGGAATCCTACCTTGGTACATAATGTAATGGAGAGAGAAAGGAAACTACTCTAGGGATAGCCAGAGCAACGTTTTAAAACCAAAACGGGTTGACAGAAGATACCCTGCAAATAAACTAAACATTGACGATTTTGACAGACAAGCAATCATTCGTAAAGTGCATCAATTCTACCATAGGAAGGGGTTTGCCACATAAGATAAACTGCTGAACACTCTTCGCCAAGACAACTTCACTGGTGGGAGAAACAGTCTATGGAAACCGTTGAAAAGCCTTGGATTTAAATTTAACATCAGGATGGCAGAAAGTTCCTGATCGAAAGAGCTGAAATTGTTTACTGCGACATCTATGTAAAATTAACAAAAAATAGACAAACTAAAGAACCCTCACAAATCATATATCTCTACTAAACATGGATTAACACCCTGAAAAAAGTGTTGGATAGACTAAGATGGAAATGGTTTGTTCCCAACATCACCGGGGAAAGGACAGCGGTTGGTAATTTTGGATGCTGGTGTTGATGGATTTGTTCTCGGAGTCAAACTCAGCGTTGTCGCCAAAAACGCATCAGGGAATTATCATAACGAGAATTTCCAATAATTGATGGAAACAAATTTCTTCCAATGATACCCAAAGAGTCAATTATCATAATGGAAAATGCAAGCTTCAAATCATAGCGTCAACAAATCAGAAATGCAAGAATGGTTGAAAGCCGGAATATCGCATTTCCCGCCAACTATACGAAAAAATAGCTCTGCAATATCATCAAGCAAAATAAACCACGAGCTCAAAAATATTTAAATTTACATTCTGGCTACAAATGCGGCCATGAAATTGAACGTTTGCTTCCCTACTATTGTGACTTTAACCCTGAAGAGCTGATATGGACCAACATGAAGGGTTACGTTTCTAGGAACAAGTATGGAAGCGATTACGAAATAATAATAAACGGAATTTCATCTCATCTTGTTATTTGAAATGGATTTGAATTTAGCTATTTCACACAGTGATTAGTATATAAAAGCATTATTTGCATTATTAATATTCGCCGCTGGGTGGGAAAAACCTCATATGTAACTCCAGAGGTCAAATGCAAAACCACATATGTAAAAAGTGGGCCCCAGTGCTAAAACCTTATATGTGCGTTTTGGTCACACCGGGTTCCAGTTTGAAGCCAAAAATGATAGTAAATCATATGACAGTTTATTTTCAGATTCTGGAGTAAATAATTATCTAAATATATTTAGAAAGAAAACCTTTCTTGTGCAAGGCATTACAGCAAATTACTCAGTTTTTGGTGTCTCCCGAAAATGTTACATATGAGGTTTTGTCATACAACCGTTTTTACTACATGCATGACATGTGAGGTTTTGCTCTTAAAGGTCAAATGCACATATGAGGTTTTCCCGACAAGCGACGATATGCAAACAAAAAAACGCGATTTATTAGAAAATTAAAGGCAGTATCCCCGGAAAACTCTGAGTCAGCCTTTAAACTTGTTTTATTTGAAAACATTTGGTCCTTTCTAAATTTTCCGGATTGAAAAATAAGATGCTTTTTCTGTTTCTGTTTCATTTATCATATTGTGACTATACGCATTATTGTTGAGCCCAAAACGGTGTCTTTTGTAGAAGTGAGAACTGGATCGACCACTAGGACTTTTCGTTTTCATAAATGGAGACAAATTCTTTCGCCTGATTGGTAGATTACGGTAAGACTGAAAAAATACAACATACAATTGACCGTTCAAGCAGGACAATGAATGTAACGACCCTGACTTCAAGAAACTTGAAATGACCAATTAGAAATGGACATTTCAACGTCTTCGGAGCTGAAATCGCATTAAAGATATGTTGGCAATGTCGATAATCTACAACATGATAGACCCATAAGCTGACTCTAAATACACTAAATTAACATCCTTTACAGTAAACTAAAAGTAGTGCACAACCAAATTAATTTTTACCTTAGCTTAAATTAGAATTGCTTTATAAAAACAAGCATTTCTATTACTTGGACAAAGTAGACCCAATTTTATTGTAAGCAATACAATGGACAGTCTGGGCATTGTTAAAAACGATCTAAATCCTACATTTGTAACCATGGTTAGATGAAAATACAATGATGGTCTACTTAAAGCTATTTGAGTTTCAATTTTAATTTTCTTGTTATTATTGGCGTTGGGTCAAGGTATTTTACATTTAATTTATTTGCTTTCAATAGGTTTATTCTAAAAATAGAAAGCGACAGATCAAGGGAAAGAGCAGAGGAGAAAGCAAGTATAGAAAAGGCCGAAGGAGAGAATAGGTGAGAGAGAGAGAGTGAGAGAGAGAGAGAGAGGGGGGGGGGGGAAGAATAAAATTAAACCAGGAAATCACCTTAGTTAATAGGGCCAAGTTTCTGGGCCCCAAATTGGCAGCCCATGTGGGGCCCTCTTTTTTTGTCGTCGGGAATCATGATGGTCCCCAGTGGGTTATCTACTTGGGCCGTAGATGGGTGCTTTATGGGGCACTTACAAAACTGTGTGGGAGATTTCGCCGCCCGTATCGATTGAGGGCTGCTCATTAAATGACGTTGCGTGACGTCAGAATATTTGAGAAACAGCCAGGTTGTTGAATCATTGGAAATTTGTATTTACATGTGTAGAAGCTGCAAAAATTTCCCCACATGACTTGCATCGGTTGTAATAAACTTGTGGCGTTTTCCATTATGCATAGATTCAACCCTTCGAAATTTTGACTGTTTCTGCATGCCGCCCTGGTTGAAGAAGCCCCGATCGGGTAGCCTTTTATCAAGGCTTTGATTATTTATTCAATTTGTGTGAGTCCGCCCCTCTCAGGACCGCTCAAAGTTGAGTCGTAATCAAAGCCTTTTCGCAAATATTTCCTTTTCTTTGTTACTCATTGATTTTTGGGATATTTCTTCCAAAACTATAGCGATCGTTGATTGGTCAATGATGATGTCATCGTTCGCTTAAAATAGTTCCCAGAATACGAGTTTATTGGAACTGATCAATAACCATTCAATTATTGGGTTTGGTAACGGATTCAAAACAAAGCGAATAGACCCTATTCAATATGACGTCAGTCACCAGCCATGTTGGTGGACAAGATGCATACATTCCAGGACTACAATAGATTCACCTGCCAATCGATCCATGTTTAGCGATTGCGCAGGGATCATTGACAGGTGAATGTATTGTAGTACTGTAATGCGTCTATCTTGTCCACCAACATGGCTGGCTATTGAATACGGTCTATACAGCCATGACAGCCAGGATCCTTGATACCGCTAGCTGGGAATGTAAAATGGCGAACACTCTTGCTGCTGTGAAAACGGCCCGGTGAAAATCATGGTGGAATTACATTCATCGTTTTGTCACTGTGTAGGATCCCGGTGTAGGATTATTCGAGCTAGCTGCATGTACGGTACTGTGCTGAGTATGACTATGACTGCGTATTTGAAGCTACGGCTACGTGTACTGTGGTCCGAGGTTGCTCTGACTAGACACTCCATATTGGGTTGTGGTCGTGTACTAGGATATTTGATAAAATGACTGACGTATGCCCTAAGCTAGTCTCATATTCAGTGTCTTTGTGCAGGGAAGGTGGGAATAACTTTTACTGTGGACTTTTATTTCTGCAGAGCTGGGCTACAACTAGCCCATCTGCCATCTCACATACCGTACGGACTCACTCGCACTCGCTGACTCGCAGCTGTCAAGAACTTCGTCGAGTGAACTATTTTGCTTCGAATCGTATGCTAATTAGGCCGTGCAAAAATCGATATGGTAATTTTGACAGGCGACGTCATCGATATTGGCAAGTATCTGAAAACGTTGTCATCGATGAAATTGGGCGGTGCTTACGATGACGACATACTTTGATTGACACATTATGCTTGTACAGGGAAATACCAATTTGCGCAAAGACGCCTCGCTCCGCTCGGCCTCCCGCCTTCGGCCCTCGACACGCGCCTTCGGCGCGCTCGCGGTTGGTGGATTCAAATGCGAGGCGTCTTTGACAAAGACTACGATCGGGAGATGTCTTGCACACGGCACGCTATATAATGCTCATTAATTATGCTTGATATTTTTTGTAGCCTGAGTCCCGGCCCTCATTCATAACTAACAAACATTGCGGATAAGTGCATATGTTTTCATCGTGTGGGGCCCTTATGGGGCCAAGTACAAATCACACGCATGTTAACGGCTAATTATATTCTTTAATTAAAGCATTTAAATCTCAGATGGATGAAAAAAAGAGTTACAGGACAGTTGCTTATTGTTTTAATTCCAACTATTCATTAGGCATCAATTGCATCTCATATTTAATAACATGCTTACAAATATTTATTACTTACCTTGGTTGGATTCGAACCGGGTACCTCATGATCTTAAGTCAGATGCTCTATCCAGTCGTACACTTGTACTCACTGACAAATTGGCATCAAATTAGATTACTTAAAGGATGATTGAATTTAAAGTTATTAAACCTATACGTAATGGCATACATATCGACAGGGATGAGTTTAGTCGACCTATTAATAAAGCGATACAAAAGAATGGAAAATAAAACATTTTACCCACAACTGGGCTCAAAATGGGCACCCCTGAAAATGCCCATCCTTATATAAGAGCAAAATCCCGGAGCAACATATACTCATTGACCCATTGAAAACCTACAATGGCCTCTTTTGGGAACCCACTTAAAGCCCAAGTAAAGAAATCCATCATTGACCCATTGAAAACCTAAAATGGCCCCATTTAGGAAACCCACTTAAAGCCCAAGAAACTCATCATTGACCCATTGAAAACCTACAATGGCCCCATTTAGGAAACCCACTGAAACCCACAAGTAAAGAAGCCTATCAGTTACCCATTGAAAAACTACACTGGCTCCATTTAGAAAGCCCATGTAATTCCCATGCCCACGTAAGCCCATGTAGCCCACGTGAAAACCCAAGTGGGCCCCACTGACCATTGTTGGAGGGGTAGTTTTAAGTATAACCTCTCCAAATTACCTCAAATTCAAATATCATACATGAAATTAGATACATGAAATTAGAAAAAATACACTAATTAACACAATTCATCTTTTTTGAAGACTGAATATTCTTTGTCCAAATGTGTTTTATTTATTTATTTAATTAATTTATATATCCCAAGGCCCCACACAGTGTGTTTTACTAAACACTGAAACTTGGAATAAGGCTGAGACAATACGACTATTTAGAATTGATTTTTCCCAATGCCATCACGGCATGATAATATTACATTGGCAATTATGGAATGTTTCTTATATGAAATATGTTACACGAAAAAAAGCGACACTTGACGTATATTTTTACTGGAAATGTACAATAAAGATTGTCTTTAATTTTTTAATGGCAAATGTTAATGTGTACCTGCCGCGCCCAAACCGACCCTAGGGTTATTTCAATTGTCTCGCCGTAACTCTTGAACTCCATCTCTAAAAAAAAACACCGGCCAAAATATCCCTGAAAGCTCCACTATTTCTTAAATGAATCAGTATTGCATCAAACCTTCAATAATCTCTGATGTTGTACATTTTGGGAGCGTCTGAAGTGGTGTATGGAATGTATGCTAATCTTTGTGATGACGTGGTGTTATTCTGTTTGTGTTTTCTGAACACTGCTGAAGGGTTTTGATGCATATGTATGTGTGTGTATATTTCCCCACCCTCTAGTCTCTTTCTCTTTCCCTACAGTGGTATTTAGGTGACTAATCATTGGAATTAAAAGATTGTGCTCAATTAAGCGGGGTGGGACATTTTCAACAAATATGAATTTTCTTCAATTTTCTCAATGATAGTTTATTCTATTGTAAAAAGGAGATATAATTTTACACATAATAAATAACATTACGCCAAACATTACATAAGAGGCTAAAGACATCTAGTAATTTTGTAGGCCAACTTTAGTTTGCCGGCGTAACTTTATCCAAAATTGTTATTACATGATTATCGTAGACCACTGACCTTTGTACATGGATAGCGGGCGGGCGATCGAGAAGTAAAACATTTTGTACTCCATTTTGTTAAAATGCAGAAAGTGAGGCAAAGTTGGTCGTCGCCGCTTGCATTACTTTCAATGGCACTGCTTACGTCAATTTGAAATTTACTCAAATAAGGAAAATAAACCAGTTTTTTGTTCACACAAAGGAATTTTGTAGATCAAAACAGATCATTAATGAACAAATAAGAGAATTTTCCGCGAAAAAAATATAAACAAACTGAGGAAATGTGAATGAAAATAAATAAATTAAATATAAATGCATCAAATAATAGCGAGCTGTATAACAAAAGATAATGGCATATTTGGTGTAAATTAAATATAGAAATAAATGAAATGCATGAATGAAGAGAAGGAATGAAAGAAATGAATGGATGGATGAACGAATAACTCCCAACTTGCCTTTAATATTATGAATAATAAAAAAAAAAACTAAAGAAAAAATGGGAGGGGGAGGGAAGGGAAGGAGAGGGAGGGGGGAATGGGAATGGGGAGGAAGGGGAGGGCGAGTAGATGGGTGGGAGGGGAGGGGAGGGGAGGAAAGGGGAAGTGGAGGGAGGGGAGGAGAGGAGAGGGGAGGAGGAAGGGGAATGCGGGAGGGGGGAGGGGGATGAATAGGAGGGGGAGGGGAGGGGGAGCCGGGAAGGGGAAGGGGAAGGGGAGGAAGGGAGGAGGGAATGAGGACGGGGAATGGGGGAACTCAAGCGTGAATTAGAAAAACTGAAAATAAGGGAAATTTCCGAAAAAATAATGAAACAAAATTTTTTTTTTTTTTTTTTTAGGAATGTGAATATAACTAAAAAATACAGTGAATAAATGCAGAACATGTTATAATAAGATAAATGCATATTTGGGACAAATAAATATAGAAATAAATGAAGGAAGGAATGAATGAAAGAAGAATGGATGGACGAAATAAATACCAACTTGCCTTTATTATTATGAATAATATAACAAAAATAAGATAAAACGGAAGGAAGGGGAAGGATGCGGGGGGAGGGAGGGAGAGGGATGGGGGGGGGGGAAGGGTTAGGGGAGGTGGGAGGGGAGGCGGGAGGGAGGGAAGGAGTAACTGGAGGGGGAAAGGGGAGGGAGGGTAGAGGGGAGGGGACGTAGAGGGGGAGGGGAGAGGGGGAGGGGAAGGAGAGTGGAGGGAGATGAGAAATCTTTCCTTGGTTAAATATTCAACAAATAATTATAAAACAATTTTTTCTCATAACACCATTTCTTTTTGGCAGACATTTTATTGTTTCAACCTTCATCAATATTTTGTATAATTGCACAATTGCCACTCCAATATGCTACCACAGTATAGTAATCCCAGCATTTAGATGTCTGTTGTATAGGCCATTAGCGTAATTATGACTGTGGCATAATTTGTCGATGCTATACCACCAAATTTTTAATAAAATATTAAGATTTTTCTTTTCAAATAAAAGCAATATTCACAATTGCTTGATTTCGCCATGAATCAGTACGTGACGCTCTCATGTCATTCCTGCCCCTACAAAATGGCCGCTGGGTAAGTTTCCGGTTGTTTCAATCGCCCGACTATTTCAATTACGGCGAGCCCGCTATCCATTTATAGAGGTCAGTGTCGTTAGACTCGTACTCATTGATTTAAAACCACAAAGGTCACAGACCGGGTCAAACAAGTGCATGCCGGTGAATCAAGTCCGGCGGCGTGGTGTTTTTCATAATGTTTTGAAGGGGCCCATTTCCGTCGTCTGCCGAGTCATAATTATAAAAATCGTTCTGTTATGCTTAATCATTTTCAGGTGGGCTAAATATAAAAAGCTTTACTTAAACATTCAAAATATCAATTCGGAAAAATAGTGAGGGCGAATCTGCGCAGGGTGTTGTTGCATATTGTGTCTTAAAGTTTGACCCAGAGATTTCCCTAGGTGGGCGCCTCATTTTTCAAACCCAATGCTCGTTTTTTGAATATTACATAATGCTGTCCATAAGTACCACAGTTGTGAATAGCAAAGCTCAAATCGAGTCCTTCATATAGAAAAGTCAAACTTTGGTTTTAAAATTCCGGATTCGGAATTTTTGTTATACACAGTATCCTATAGAATGTCTATACTATACATAATGTTTACTGCATCAAACAAAATCCGATTCATCTCAAACTTTGCGGCATTGAGCCGGTTCAGGTTACTATCTTTATTGTGTGTACCGTGTGTTGTGGTGTGCATGCGATGTGTGAGTATGTGTTGTATGTGTGGTGCGTCTGATAATATCCAGAAAAAAATTTCTAAATCAACTGGTGTTAAATTGCCAAAACACAAAGCCTGTGTCAACACCACCTCTTTCGCATGACTTTACGTCTATTCTGCACTGCTGACACTTACTTGTCACCTTAGTGTACCACGCGCACATCATGAACGCGATTAAGTTGCTGAAATTAAATTTCTGTTTATATGTAATTCAAGGGTTATTCTTTGAGGAGCCCTCAGGTGTAGCATTCTTGAAATTATTTTCAACCTTTTTTTTCAATTGTGAATCACCCAAACGTTGTACCAATCAGCAAACATTGATAATTATTATCCCAGAGGGTGGACAAGTGCTAGTTCTAACGTGACACTTTCAATAGATAGAGATCCTGCCATTAATTACGCGTGTGAGGAACGTAAGAAAGGTAATAAATTGCTTGGAAATAAGACGCTCATTTAAGTGACCAGCAGCGATATTTTTATTAGAAGAGTGAAAATAATTAATGATTATCCTACCTTGTGAATTTCCAAAGCAACAATGGGCACGTTGCTTACAAGCCCACAGCTTATAAGTAAAAAGTATTTCAAGCTGTAATAATTAATTTCTGAGACACTCTAAGCGTGGACAGCTTGAATCTCATCATCATTCTGAAAATTGAGAAAACACTAGGAGCAGAACGTCTTACGGAATAAAAGAGTGCATTATCAGGTTGAACTTGTTAAATCCATTATCCGATGTTCTTCAAAAATTATTTACCGATACTGTAACAGCGCACCATTGACGTAACTTTGCTACAAGAGAGAAACAATATCTAGAAGTCCCTAAAGGAATTCGTTTTTGCCACTCATTAAACTGCTTCAAGTGCAACTAAACCTCTATCAATTTCACTGGGGATGCTTCTCTAGCGTTTTCATCCATACTTGCCATAGATTCAGAATCTTGGATTACACATCAGAACAAGTTCAATGGCATTTCAAGGTTTCAAGCGGCTTCTTCCCTCTTATCACGTGACCGGTGGCGACATTACGGGAACTGATACGCCAGAGGCTCTTCGCCTATTAGAGACATGACCCTGATTAGTGGTAAATTTGAGTTTCATTCTAACAATTGTAGAATGATTATATCCGGTATCGCGGTAATGTATTGGTTATTGGGACCGTTCTCATCACAAAACACTTCGCGTTTTATCTAACACCTTCTCGTCAATCTGTCAGTATCTGATTTTTGGTGTCATCCGTTGTAAATGGCTTCTGGAATAGCCGCTTCTGCTGACAGATGGTAAGTTCTGATTTGCAAGCCTGTTCTTTGCGAGCTCCTCGAGTTATATGCATAACACCGCGTGAGTCTGTTCAAATAATTGCTGGCAATGTAGCATTAACCGCTACGTAAGATTTGCCCCAACAAATATACCACAAGATCTTCAACCAACGTTTCATCCATGCATGTCGTCATGTTCTTGGCTCGCCTGTCTTTTTTAATCGATCTTCCGAATATCTTAGGCTGGGGGAACCATAACTTCAGCATCAAGTTTATGCTTGTGTACCTATGTTCAAAGTCGCGACACATACAGTTTAGTCCATATTCTTCTTCCTGGTTTTGATTTTTTGTGCCATGGACGTTGATCGGATCGCCATTTTGAAGATATTTCTGTTCACCAAGAAAGCCAACCAAAATCTCCAAAAGAGTTGGGCGAGAGGTAGGCCGCTGCAACGTCTCTAAAGGTTTCTTGCGTCTTATATGAGTGAATGCGTATTGTGCGGTCGACATTCACAATTATGGGTAGTGTTTTCCTTATTAGTGGAGTCCTTACGCCCCCGTACATTATTTTTGAATCAAAGCTACGCCTGGAATGACAATATTTACGCAGTAGCCTTAATCTTTGGGGCGCACAGTAATAGTTCTATAAATAGCATTCTTTACGCGCTTACCAATCGTACATTTCGTAATGGTTACAAGCGCTTACTCAGCTGTACCATTCAAAAGGTGGACCATTGACAAGCGACAATTCGATGGTAACCCGATACCTCGAGTTATTTCTAGTATAGTATCTTCGACGTCAATATAATGGCACAGAAACACCAGATGTGATACATTGCAATGAAAACATGAACTTTTGTGAGTAAAGAACGGTAATGATTTGTAGAGTAATGATATCTTCGTATATGATTTATAGAAATTTGTAAATATGTGGCGATATTTGCTGAGTCTTGCTGTAAATTATCGGCTGTTTTTGGAGTTGGTGTTTTCCGAAGCTTGTACAACAGAGATCGTTGAAAAACTGCAGCAAAACTATGAATTTCAGCAAAGAACTTGAAATCATCATGCACATCTGAATGGATTTGTAACTGATTTTGCTCATTCGTGTTCCAGCCCTGCGCCAAATCAGTACTTGAATGTTTGCGCCAGACTTTAGTTTCGAAGTTTCACTGCTTAGAAATAGCTTTACGATTGGTTGCATAGCATGTGAATCGTAGACAGATAACGTAAATGCTTTGCAACATACAGAAATTAAAATCATAATGTTAGCTATCCGACGTCTAACATTTGTGTAGTGTTTTCTAAAATGAACGGGTAGCCTACTGATGTATATAGTTCAGTCTCTCGCAAGAATTTTATTACGATATTATAGGCCACCGGCCCTTCAATACAATACTACAAATCAATTGTGATCCTGACGACATTACGATACTACATGCATGGTATAGATATTTGCAGAGATTAATTTGAGTATCACGCCTAGTTGATTTAACTAGCTTATAATATTTTGCTAGATTAGGATGATTTACAAAATATGGTGGGATATAGCGATTTCGCTCATCAACTAAATAAGGACATATTAAGACGAAGTGGAATTCGTCCTCTATATTATTATAATTACATAATTGACAGAGTCTATCTTCACGGGGTATTTGATTCCATCTACCCACATATACAATGTTCCAAGTTAAGAAATAACACAAGCTGAGTTTAGGAAAATAATATTCTAAAAATAAAAACTTATCAACGTTAAACAGATATGATTCACATTGTAAATCATATTTAAATTGAGATTAACAACTGCAATCTTAGGAATAAGTTGCCAATGACTCTGTAAATGTTTGTATATGGATATCCTGACACCTTTGCTTGAATAAGGACATAAAAGCACCAATATTTGTGCAATTGCCTTGAGCAACCCACACTTCTCCAAAAAAAAAAAACCACATGGTAAAAGAGTGTATTTTTACATCTAAGGCCCAACTGCCCTCAACCACTTTCAGCTCTAGTGTATTGAAATTATAGCACTGGTAAAGGGCCCTAGTTCTATCAATATCAAGAACACGCAACCATACTTATACTCTTAACATATATGTAATGTGTAGACTGTATGGCCCACGTTCCCGTGTACAGCTGGGGATGGTGCAAACGAGGGGTATTGCCCAAAATATGTCTGCAAAATTTTAAATTAGTTGCTTGAATCAGTCCTTCTTTATACCCCACAATTCACATCCAAAAGACAAAATGGGAAGAATCTTAGAGTCAATATCTTAAACATAACATCGGGAGGAAGACGACCAAATTTTGGATATAAAATGTTTAATGCAAATATAGCTTTGGTTTTCCTTGAAGCAGGTGTGCTCTTGAGCTTTCATCCACTACCATTTGAACTAAAACTTACACCTAGATAGGTAAAGGAATTTACTACTTCAAGCTGTAGCATTATCATAGAACCATTTTTCAATGCCTTCAAATGACCTCCACGTTTAAACACCATGGAGTTTAGTCTTGCTAATATTCACAGATGCTTCCAATTTTGACAGTACTCGCTAAGTATGTCAGCTGGTTTGGAGACGCAATATAGTGTCAACTCATCAGAGCAAGGTCCGTTCGCAAATAGGAAGTGGCTGATACTGCTCTCACATATCTGTATTTTTTGTACATCTTCAGCATAGGGTTTGTTTGCACCAGAGCCCCTCTTCAACCTGCTGTGAATTGTGTTTGTTTTTTGTGGTGGTTTTTATGGAGTATTGGGACTTTGATTTGTATACATGGCTGTTAGTTGATATTCTCCATCTGACTAGTAACATATTTGATACTGAGACTGCGTTCTGAGCTAGAAATTCAGAAGTTTCTACCTAAATGTGGGACTGGTTTCAACTTAGTATATCAAACTTTTTATACAGTTTAGTCGGGTGGATATGGTCCAATTCGGCCCTGACCGTAAAGTTAGGTACATGACAACAATGTTTTTTTTTTTGCCTGAAAATGGATAGATTAGGGTGTGTAGAATAAGAATTCTGCAGGAGTGCCACCTGGGCTCCTTGGCATTTGAGGAAATCCAAGATGGCGTCCCGCCATAAATGATAATTAATATTCAACCCTATATTATCAACTATGGGAGTTCTAGCTATACTATAGGATCCATGAACAATGTAGGCACTTGTAACAGCAAGTCATACTTTCAAATTCAAAATGGAGCCAACCTAATCAATTTAAAATATTGCCCTATAACAGACAATACCTGCGAATAAAAAATAAACATGAAGTAATAGATTATGTTGTAAGATACAATAAATGTATCTAGATACTTTTTAAAGTTTGTACCTGACTCAATCAATATGGCAGCCAAAAACGTGATATCTTCAAAAAACACTTGACACAAATTTCGAAATATTAACCTTCAAGTATAAATTGTTGTGTCAATGAAACAATTAAAAATGTACCTATGTCTATATAAATTAGTGCAGAGATATATTGAAAAAATGTAATTCCTATGGTTATTTTGAAAACTTTGCACATTTGTGTGTTTATTTCGATTTTGCCGCATTTAAAACATTGAAATTATGTTTGTACATTGGTAAGGAATCAAAGGTACATTTCTAATGTCCATTGGCACATTGATGTCGATTTGTCACGGCTGTAATACTAAAATTTGTGTCAAGTACTTTTTTGAAGATTTTTACGTTTTTTGGCTGCCATATTGATTGACGCCATGTTACCATTGTAAAAGTATCAAAATATATTTATTGTGTTTAATACATACCTAAGTAATTCAAGTCTATTTTTATCGCATGTATTTGCTGTAATATGGCATTTTTGGAAAATTATTGGATTTGGCTTCCATTTTTGATTGAAGTCAATGGACTTAATTTACCAGTGCCATACACTTGCCTCATTGGATCATATAGTATATCTAGTAACTCCATAGTTTGATATATAGGGTTAATAATATATTATCATTTATGGCGACTCCACTTGGATTTCTCAAAATGCCCAGGATTGCCCAGGTGGCACCCGACAGATTCCTTATCTACAACACCCTAAGCTATAATTCAGCCAAAAACTTGGCATATATACTCACCTGGACGGTCACTGAAGGTTCTACCTGACCTAAGTAGCTGTATTTCTCCATCTATATCACCTTGGTACACAGTACTGGATTTTCCTCACCAGTCCAATCGTTCATCCTGTAAGCTGACTACAATGGGAAACCAACTAAAGCCACTATATCCATGCATGCCGTTAGCTGATTATATTGGGGAATCAATTGGTTAAGCTGGTGCGCTGACTATAATGAGAAATCAATTTTGTTAAGAAACAGTTTACATGTACTTGAAAGGTCATCATCGACTGCTGGTTTCAAGTGATTTTTAACTCTGTCAATACTTTTAATTGGTGGACATTGCCCCTAAGTCCATATCAAGTAACAGAAGTAACAAATATTGAATCATGGATTTTTCTGTCCCCTATACTGTCAAGAGATCTGTACTATGTGCGCAACCTAGACTACAACCCTGATTAACCTAGATAAAAACTTCTGGGTTTTTGAAAACATCCATTCCATACTACCATAACTCTGATGCCACTTTGCCAACTTCGCCTCCGTTGTTGTTGCCGGGGATGTTAACCCTAACCCCGGGCCTGGTTACTGCCACATCCTCATTTTTTTTTTTTTTTTGCTCCACTTCCTGATTCTGGGCCATCGCAATTAGCTTATTCTCGTGAAAGCTTCTTGAATCTTAAAGATTTTGGTAAAAATGTCTCTCACATCAAATCTGACGTTTGGAATTGTATTAAAGCTTTGAAAATCAATCTTATGCCTGTTACACACAGAGGATAGGATCTAAAAAAATATATGTAAGGTCCCTAAATGATGTTGACCCAATAGATTCACTGTTGTCATGACTCTACAATTTCTTCACGAATAATACAAAGATTGTGAAATCAACAATATTGATCATGATATGTTTTTAAATCTTTTAGCAAGAAGGGTATTCACATTATCAACCTCAATGCCCGTTCATTCCTTAAACAATGAGTGAATAAGTAATTGCATCCAAACTAAGGCCAAAATAATCACTGTTTGTGAAACATGGTCTGATGAGTCATTTTACCTGATAATGAGATTAGTATCCCAATTATTCTGTTGTCCGTAAGGACGTAACAGACATGGTGGTGGTACCTGTATTTACATCATTCTGATCTCGCATTTAATCCCAGGCCTGATTTGGATAGTCCCAAAATGAAGCCGTTTTGGATTGAGATTCTCCGAGCTAGGTGTAAAACCTAGTATGTTGGTTCCTGCTACAGGCCTGAAAACATTTGATTTCATCAACACCCGAGACAGTGTTTTTCAATTGCCTGCTGTTCTGAAGTGTAATTGTTGGGCGATATGAATATGTGTGCTCTGCGCAAAGATCAAGTGTATACCAAATATGAGAACATGCTTCCTTTATTGTTTGGTTATAACACGTTTCATACCCCAACTAAATCACCCCTACCACCAAGTCTGCCTCTTTGATCACATTGTTTGTAATTATGGCAATATGGTTAGTCAATACGGTGTGATCACCTCTGGACTTAGCGATCACTTTTCACCTAGCTGCACAAGAAGTCAATAAAATCCAACTTTTAATAAACCACAAAAATATTTAAAGATTACAGCAAGGATCTTTCTTATAACTTATCTAAAATTGATTGCTTGCGTTTATGTGTAGGACGTTAACAAGGCGTGGTCCATGTTTTGCAACCTGTTTATGAATACATTAGCCTCCACTTGCTCCTCTCATAGAGGTAACGGATCAATCACGATCTGAACCTGGATGACGAGTGAGATTTTTGCCAACATTAGAGAAAGAAGATTCTTTGCTCACTAAGTTTAATAGAACAACATATATCTGAGTATTATAAAGAATATTGCAATTACGTAACAAGAACCAAGAGAGATTAGATCTGCTAAGCACTAATATGCTTTCACAAGATTTGAAGAAAATAAAAATGATGCTAAAAAGCTCCTGGCAAAACCTGAAGAGCTTGGGTACCAAAACAAAACTAAAGATTCTTGCAATGTTGTTTTGGGAAATTTGAATGGTAGGAAATGTTTTTGAAACAAAGTAGTTGCTGTCATTTTACTGGTTTTTTTTCCTGGTGTTGCCCTGCTAAACTTGTTTGATGATTTTGCCCTCACTAGTTGTCTTTATGATTTTGATTCGAAATGGTTCAAGCGCTATTACAATCATATTGAGCGTGGTTCGTTTGAGCTTCAAGGGGTCCGTGAGACCTTTGTTTATGAAGAAATTATGCAATCTTAACATTAATAGAGCACTGGTTTGGAACTGCTACAATGTCGTTTTTCTTAAAGATGCTGCAATAATCATTAAGACACCCATGACGTCAATTACTAATTTGTCTATCATGGACCGAAAGTATTCCGATTGATATGAAGATTGCTAAGGTTATACCTTTGTACAAAAAGAAGAGCAGGTTGGAAGCTGGAAATTATAGCCTGTGCATCATATTGTCTGTTGCCTCCAAAATTTTGGAGAACTGTGTATGTTCAATTAAATAAATATCTTTCTGATAACAATATCTTATCTAGTTTTTTCAGTCATGGTTTAGATGTAAATAGGCCCACTGATACTGTCTTATCTACCTGCAGACTATATCAAAAACCAACTCAGTGCTGGGTTGTTCACAGGTATGGTGCTTCTTGACATCCAAATCATTTGCAGTGTCAATCACTCTATTTTATTAACAAAACTACGAGCTCTGGGTATAAAATCCACCAATTGGTTTGAAGTCCTTAACTTAAATTGCAGATCTCAGATCTTTAGTATAACGGTGGAGCTCTGACTCTATGAATTTGACATGCGTGTTTCCGCGGGGAAGCATCTTAGGCCCACGCTTATTCTCGCTACGTTAACTTATTATGCCGAACTGCGTTGAATTGTACACTGCTCAGAATGCGATTACAGCGCATTAATTGTCTCTGATAAAGACCCATTAAAAATTGGTCGGATCTCAGTAAAACCTCAGCAATGCAATAAAATTTGGCTCACTGACGACAAACTTTCTCTTCACATGGGTAAAACATAACGCATTCTTTTTTTGGTTACAAAGCGAAAACTGGGCAATTGACAAGATTACATTGATGTGAAGGGTCAGATAATATCATTGGCACTCCGTCTGTCAAATACTTGGGTTCTTACCATTGACCAATATCTTAATGGGGATGATAATGCTCGTGCCCATCATCAAAAAAGTCCATTCTAACCTGAAATTTCTTATAGACGGGCTAAATTTCTCGATACAGATACCAAGAATCTAAGTACCCCCACTCTACATTCTTTGCTTGTTTGATTATTCACATTCTTCCTGGTATGGTGGCATTCATAAACATATGGAGTAGAAACTGCAAATTGCTCAAAACAAAGTATCAGTTTTATTCTCAACAAGATGCTAGATATCACTATTCAGAAAATGAGTTTAAGAAACACATTTTCTTGACATTCATCATAGAGCCAAGCACTAGATTAAACCATTTTCACGATATTTTTTAATGAAGTTGGCAGCATTAATGCTCAAAATACTTCCACCCGTAATCACGGGTTCATCAAGCATAGTACCAGAACTAGTTTGCATAATTTTTCCCTCCACTACAATGTACCACATAACATTCAAGGTCATTTTATTACAATGCTATTCATGATTGGTCTGAATTACCATGTGCAATCAAAACCATTCCCACCAAGTCCACTTTTTTTCAGTCTGTAAAAGCCATCTTTTTAAATCAAATTAATTGTTCCTTTTTTTAATTTTTTTTGTATTTCATTATAGTCATTGTTGTTCTGTACACTTTTAAATATATTATTAATGTTTTTCAATGTTTTATGTTTGTGTTTTAATTTTAATTTAAAACTGATTTTGACCTTTTGAAATAAGCCTTCGGGCTTAAAGGGTAATCCTGTGTAATCTCCAATTTTTATTTCTGTATAGGACTTTCATTTATTGTAATTTTGCTTTTATGTGGAATACCGAATAAATCAAATCATTTAGACGCTCACTGAAATGTTGGGATAAAAACTTGATAGAAAAGGGGAGAGTAAAGAACCCGGTTGCATACCCAAATTACAAGGAAATGATTGTGTAATACCGGTTGATGTTCTCACATGTGCATTTATGATGTGCAATACTGAAGAAAGTCAGCCTTAAAAGGATTACTCATAAATATCAGAGGACTGAAGTTTTCTTAAAAGGCAATAGGATTTTAATACTATCCAAATGCCTTTCTGGAAGTCACAAATGCAACATAACCTCTGCCTTTCTTTCGGAAAGATATTTGTAAACATACTAGGATAAAAGCCTTGTCGTTTTTAAATCCCTTCCGGAACCCGGCTTGCTCCTGATGGATATGGATAAGGTTGGTTACATTGGCCCAGTATTCACCTTGAAAGAACAAATCCTAGATAAAATTTTACCTATAGTAGGTATGAGTGTAGTGCTCAAATTCTCTTGGGTCGGGCCCCCTCGGGAGAAGATTAGTAGTGTTTGTGCTCGGTTCGTTAAGTGCCGCAGGGCTTGGTGGGAATCTTGGTGTTTGCGACCAACATGGCTGCCTCCATGATCAAGTTGTGTTTCGATATCACTTACTAAACTCATTTACGGCAGTTTGAATGATCCTCTGAACAGTGAATTATGTGGCTCTGAATCACGCATAATGTGTGTCTTAAAGAACGTAAGATGAACAAGACTAGTTTCCATGAATCGTTTCTCATAGGTGTTTGATGGTGGTATTACTTTTGGGTATCGAGAGATCGAGAGTTTACACCGATACGGTGCACACACAAATCGCCCTTCTCAGTGAAGACATTCTCGAATAGCTTGGAAATAATTGTCGTATTTGGAACAGTTTATAGAGGGTCGTCACCCTTAGTAGGCAGGGGGGGTTTTGTTGTTCAACAACCATTGAACGCATGTAGTATCATCTGAACTCTACATTAACTAAAAGATGTTGTGAAATCACGACAAAAGTGAATTATTTTAGTGCAGTTATGTTTAAAATTTGGTTAGCCATCAGGCTGCTCCCGCCGTTGCGTCCAGTGTCAATATAGATGGCGCTCTTTTCCAATTTTCGTGATCAGCGACCTGGAGCAGGGCCAGTCGGTGAAGATAAACTATATGGGCGCAAGCAACAGATTTAAGTGCTTACAAATCAACTACAATGTCTGACAACTGTGGAAGATTTAGAGATGAAATAAATGCAAAACCCGCATGTGAAGCAATATCACATTGTGGAATCAAGCGGTAGTGGTCACTCATCACAAGTATATAAACATCACAAGAGTGAGAAACTGATGATAGAGATAGAATTGGCTGCAAGGGCAACATACTGAAGCAAAGGCAAGAGATTGAAAATCAAAGCAAGAATTACAAAGCCAACAGAGAAAGTGAGAGGTATCAGCAAGAAAAAATAAAAATAGAAGCTGAATTAGAATGCAGCTAAGAAATTGCCGCAGATTAGGAGGAATAAATAGTTCTGAGTCTTAGGTGACCCCCCCAAAAAAACCAAAATTTCCACAAGTCTTGCATCCCTGTATACCGAAACCGGTGGTCAGCTACCCAGAATGAACATTGATCAGCCACCACAAATAGGTCCTGGTCAGATAGATTAATGGTGGTCAGCTACCAAGAATAAAACATTGTCAGTCCACTACAAATAGGTCCTGGTCAGATAGATAATGGTGGTCAAGCTACCCAAGAAAATTAATCAAAGACAGCCTCACAAATAGGAGTCGTACTGGTCACAGAGCCACCACAGAAAGGTCCTGTTCAGTTACCACAGATAGGTCGTAAAAAGTATTCGTCAGCCACCACAGAAGGTCCTGGTCACCACCACAGATTGACCTGGGCAGCGCCACTACAGATAA
>JAMKCH010024933.1:0-31781 GCA_023653785.1 Ophioderma brevispina | reverse complement strand
CCAGTAGACTCACATATCTTACTCCAGTATTGCTGGTTCCCAGTGGCTCTTGGTTCTATTCACTTGGTTTCCAGTGTCTACTTGGTTCAATTTTTTTGGAAGTTCCTTGTGGATCATTTTTTGCTGGTTCCCTAGTTGCTACTGGTTCACATTATTAGTGGTGTGTTTCCCAGCTGCCATTGGTTCCATTTCTTGGTGGTTCCTGTGTTTACTGGTGTGATTTCGGTGGTTCCCAGTGTCTACTGGTTCAATTTTATAGGTTCCTTTGTTGCTGTCGGTTTCCATTTTTTGTGGTTCCCCCTTGCTCCCTAGTTTCAATTATTGGTGGTTCTGTCTACCGTTTTTTCCACCATTGTTTTTAGGTTCTTTTTATGCTGTCGGTTCCAATTTTTTTTGATGGTTCCAGTTGCTAGTGGTTTTTCGATAGTTTGGGTGGTTCCCAGTTGCTACGGGTGCAATATTTTGGTGGTTTCTGGTGTTTACTGGTTCCGTTTCTTTTATGGCCCCAGTGGCTGTTTAATAAAACAATGTTGAATTTCTTAAGTCAACCCTGCTATCCCTAGCTTGGGTTTCAAGTCACGATTTCGAAACTAATAATATAAATTGGAGGGATGTTTTTGTCGCACGATCACAAAGATCATTGATCTCGCTATAAGTTTTTTAAAAATATTGTGCTCGACGCTGCGCGTCCTCGCACCATATTTTAAACTAGAGATCGACCATTCTTGTGTGTTCGTGCTCATCCCCTTCCAATTTTATATCAATTCAAAAGGCCTCATCCGTTTGGCAGAAGACGGCGAAAAAGCGATGGTCGGAGAAGAAGAAGGAGAAGATAAACAGCATAAGCAGAAACTATGCCCCGTTTCACGGGCTTAGTAAGAAACAGTTCCCATGCTCACAGCAGCAGTGATCCGAATTGGGTCATTCCTTGTTCTTTGGAAGCATATGTCTTGCTCTTTTATCCATATCCTTCCCCTACCCACCCATCAATGTTTGGGGACCTGGGCGAGGCTGCGAACAACATGACTTCGATCACCATGCCTAGGGGGGAGAGGGGGCGCTTTACAAACAAGTCGGACAAAGTGTGGCAACGTTTTTTTTTCCTGATTGTAGTATAGCCTCACAATGACGTCATTAAGTCCCGCGGTCGGCAACAATTGGCATTTTCCCACAGAAGATGCGAAAATCCAATTTTTTGACCAAAACGTAGAATTCGGATTTTCATATATGCGTTTTGTTCGCTCTTACGTGATGGTACTTGATAGTTTTAAACATAAACATATAAGCGTTTTATAGAAAGAGCCATACTGTTCATAATAATTTTCAAAAATGCACCATAAAATATCCTGGGTGGCAACCACCCCCCCCCCACCCCAACACCCCCCCCCCCCACCCTTCGACTTTGAACGCAAACACTAACCCCGTTTAAGGTGCTACCCTACCCCTTTCACAGTTTTTTTTCGCTAAAATGACCGGAAAGGACGAGAGAACGATTACTAGAACTTTTTACAAAGTTTTTTGGCATTTTAGCGCACCGGAGCGAAGTTTCACTAGGGTGGGGGGGGGGGGGGTAACCCCCCCTGGAAGAACGGGAAGGGTTAAGTTTATTTCATAGATGATTGGAGTAAGTGTTGACATTAGAATGTGTATCATAAAACAAAGTGTATAAACAGTCGTAACCTGGTTTTAAATCTAATATTCTTCAACAGCTTCCCTAATTGTTTATTTATATACCGGTTTTTTCTCAAATTGTTTTATCCGAAATATAACTTTTTTTTTCACAACCACGTGGGTAACGTAAATACAACGTTTGTAATGATGCCATAGCTACAACGTGAAATTTGGTCAGAGATTGTATCACGTGTTTTAAATTCTTAATATTGTTTAAACAATTAAGTCCAAAACCAACAATAACGATGAAGCTGAATTTTTACGTACGTATACGTTTACGCCGTTATTTACGTTACCTCCAATGGTTTCGTATTTTTACGTCTCAGTTATTTTACGTTCTGCCTTATTGAGTCCCAGCTGCCCTTCACAATTGCCTGTTTTTTTTTTACAGGTTCTACATGTATTGGTATCGGAATTTACAACTGTGAATCTTAGGTCTCTAAAGGATATATTGGGTTTGGAAGTATGAGCGAAAATATAGCTCATTTTGGTCGACCGATATTCATTTTACCCAGTAGTCGTAGGGTGGAAGAGAAAATAGTGTTTTTAGCTATTCACATGAAACGGGTTGAAATATCGAAGCAAACTTCACAGAGGGGTTGGTTGGAGTGAAGGCCGTTCTACCAAGATTGAAAACTTTATATACTTAATTCGGGTCGTCCCCTTTTAATATGTTGTACACTCTAAGCACAAGGGTGCGAAAGAGGTTCTATCCTCTATATGGAACCCCGTAAGGTTCTTTAACGAACAAAATAGTTCTTTAACTGCTGTAGCATCTTTTATGGTTCTGTAAGGAACCTTTGGGGTTCAGGATTTTTAAGAACCATTTTTAGCGTTCCATTCTTGAAGATTCCATATAGAGGACAAAAAAGGTCAAGCGATTTTCTTAGAGTGTATAAACACCAAAATATGGGCCAAAATGGTAAATTATATGTGTTATGCAAATAGGAGTCTGCACTACTCCCTTTTTTTAATTTTTGATATGTTGTTGGGAGGGTTGTTTACATTAAAGTTACAATGTAGCAATTTTGTCCCGGTCCTACCGTAGATTGAGTGGATATGCAAATGAGCTAACGTTGCTTTTAGTGGGGACGTCGTATTATAGTGCACTGGTTCATGTGAGGGTGGCAAATTGGGACACCAGGTACACAGGTGCTTTATGCATTGATAATAAAACAAATGATGAACCCCTTTCATGACCCCCCGCTTGGAGCTAGACAGGGGTAAAACAATTTAAAATTGTTCTAATGTGTTGAAAAGACACCGTATGTTAGTCTGATTACAAGGATTCAAAAGCTATAGTTTATACTCCCTATGGCTTATAGTTTTGGAAATATGTGTAAAAAACCGTCAAACAGGTTGAAGTGATTTTTGTGTAGAAAGTTTCAATTTTGTTTGTTACAGGGGTAAATATTAAAAGTTGCTCCAATTTTTGTTAAAACGGTGGTTCAAAAAAAATTGTTGGTTCAACTTATATACTGAAATATGGAATAGTTTTGACTACCTTAAGTGCTTGGTTATAAACCAAATGGCGCGAATTAGTGGAAGTTTTGGAAGGTATTGATTCTTTGACTTTGACCTATTTTGTTGATAAGTAAGAAACTAAGCATAACAGGTAGGCAAACTATTCCTTAGTCAATCCTTTAAGCTATTGAAAGACTTTGCAACACATATTACCTGACTCAAAAGCAGCTTTGAACTTGTGACCAATGTACACAACAATTTTTTTTCACCATTTTTTAAACAGTTTCCCTAAACTCCGCCGAAACTATAAGCAGTATATAGATAGGGTACACTGTAACTTTTTAGAATGATTTAAAACATGATGGGAACATTTGTCAAATTTGGACCAATGGCGGATGCTCCAGGATTTGAAAAAATCGTCAAAAATTACGGGGGCGAAAGGCTTGTAAATGGTAACAAATAGCTCAAACATGATCGAGCTGATTTTGCAAGAATTTACAGAATTACCAGGAGGCGCGCGCCACCTCGCCCTCCTGTATCCGGCCTGTGACCACCGTATGAACCTTGGAACCCAGCTTAGTTCCATTAAGGAGGTGGGCAGTGTCCATCAATTTTAGGGGTATCAATTCCTAAAGTACTTCTGTTTGTAAAATTTCACATTTATCCGGAAGCGCACCAATTTCACTGCAGTCCCTAGCTGCTATCGTGATATCTGCCATGTGCCAGTGTAGGTTTGTAGAAGTGATTATAGTCCGCGTTCTCATTAGCTCAGCATACAACGGTAAAGAATAGGACATAAAATGTCACTGACCTAGAACTGGTAGCGTGACATATTCCTTTGTGAAACTGCAAGTAGAATTGACTGCACCCAAAACTACAGAAGCTAACTTCGATTTTTAGTGCAAAGTACAAATATTAAAACTTCTATGATTTTTAGGTATGTGGATTCGATTGAAGTAAGATGTGCTTAGTATATGACCTCAATTTTTTGCGAGACTCCAATAAGAATATATAACAAACGCTAATACAACGTTATCAAGCAATAATGTATTTATCAATAGGCTAAAGATTCAAGTATTCAATGGGGATTTTATTATCATGACTATACTAGGGAAAACAATACCTCATCTTTTCCCATGTTGTACAAAGGTTTCCGCTGAGTTCTTGTTTAAAAAAATAAGCTACAGCTACCAAAATAATGAAGAATAATATGTTCTGCATAAAATTAACAATTAGAACAAAGTATACATATTGACATTTATTTGTGACAATCTGATTAACTCAGCCCAAAGTTGGCACAAAAGAAAAAAAATAAAAAATAAATAATAAAAGAAAATATAAAATGAATGCAAGAGAATAAGACAATATACATTGTAAATATTTATAACGACAGAAGAGAGGCGGAAAAAGTAAGTTTGTTTCCAGTATATGCTGAGCGCTTTTGATTTTGGCGCCATTTCCCAAACATGGTATTCCCGAAATGACCCATTTGTCCCGCGTCTAAATTTACCCCTTGACCTGATGTGATGGAATCGTTCAAACATTTAAACATGATATGTTCGTCACTGGGACGGATATACTATCATCATTATGGCCCACGCTCCGCGTTCTCAAATTCACTTGGGGCGAGTTTCCCTCGCATGTCGAGTTTTCTGCGAGGTTATACCGAGTTTACCCCGATATATGTCGAGTTTATAGGGCTGCCTATCCAGTTTGAATTGTTTATGTGGTCTGTTGAGGTTTTGTTTTCGTTTCATAAATCATGTCCAGAATAAATCATGTCCAGGATAAATCATGCCGAGTTTTAAAAAAACTGGACATGATTTTTTCGACATGTGCAAACGGACATGATTTCTTTCTTCCCATGAGGCAAACTCGACATGATTGGAAACTCGGCATGATTTTTTTTTTTTTTCTGTGGAATGGTAAAAACTAGACATGATTTATGTCAAACTCCCATATAGAGAGCAAAACTGATGTATTAGAGGGCAAACACTGGACAGATAGCGTTGTAAACTCGACATATAACGGTGCGCACTCGACATATGGCGAGGAAACTCGATACACAGCGCAAGAAACTCGACATGCGCGGGGAAAACTCGCCCATGCTTTTGAGTTGATACGTGGAGCGTGCCATTGCCATAGAAAATCCCCTTTCCATTTGGCCTTAAGCCTAAAGCCTCGTTGGTACGGGGACCCAATTTCAAAATCATGTGACAGAATTTAAATTTCTCATCGGAATTGGTTTCAACAAAAACGCAATGTATACTAGTAGTGTAAAACAATATTATAGGATTGTTTTTTTTGCTCCGAAAAAAATTTTCTGAATTAATTGCCTTGGTTTATCTAGATGTTAATCCAGAACAAACACCAGGGCCCAATTCATAAAACCGTACTAAGCCTAGTTGGCAACTCTTAACACATGGGACTTAGTTGCCAACTAAGCCTAGTAGTTGATATCAGTGGCGGCCCAAACTCTTTTTCTGGGGGGGGGGGCAAACCGGGGGGCAAAGTGAAATCTTGGGGGGAAAAAGTGAAATTCTGGGGGGGCCAAAATATGCAAAATTTGGAACTTTTTCCCCAATTTTGGCCAAAAATCGCGACTTTTGGCCCAAATCACTGATTTTTGCCCGAAATCCTTCATTTTTCTTTTGACCAGGGGGGCAACTGGGGGGGGCAAGAAAAAAAAATTGGGGGGGGGGAGGCATTGCCCCCCCAGGCCCCCCCCCCCTGGCGCCGCCACTGCGTTGATTAAGTTGAAATTCATAAAACTTACAGTGCTTCTAGTTGCATTCTAAGAATTTTGCCTAAAATTTAGAGTGATCCAGAGCAAATCTAACTCATAGTTGGACGAAATCTGTGAGAGATAAACAATATTATTATTATTATTTCTGTAATATTTTACAAGACAATTAACACTGAGGTTTATTGCTACAAAATTATGATTTATAGTTATGCGCAATTTAACCTTAAAAACAATATATATATATTTCATTGATAAAAAATGGCGTAGTAAAGTGTGTCTTCAATTTCATTTGCATTAACATAATGACCGTAATAGCATCAGTTTGAAAGGGAGGAGAAAAAGGAGGAACTTGTGTAAATAAAGGGCCAAAATAAGTTATCATTTGAAATGAAAATAAAATTATCAAACCACGAAAGAAATATTAAGATTTTTTAATTCTGCTGTTCATAAGTAACAATCCCTGTTCGTGTTGACTAAAGTTTATAATAATGTTTGCTTAGAGTACGATATATGCGCTTTATGAGATGTTTACATTTGAGTAATAATAGATTTGCTGTAGTAGAAAAATTTAAAATCACATTCTCCAAAAGACCGATTACAGCAGAATTAAAGAAATTCTTTAAATTTCTGTTGTCAAAACTCTCGATATATTATAGTATAGTTTGTCATGAGCACAGGCCTATATATACTGAAGCTACTACAATTATATCGGCATATTTTGATCTGGTCACAGGTGATCAAAGCATTGTTACAAGATATGAAATGATGAACACACTCCACACAAAAGGGTAGTCATTTTAAGGTATTGAATTGAAATTACATCCCCACACTGCAACCAAGTCCACATTCCGCCCGAAAGCACCCAATTCTGTAAACAAAGATTGAGCAAGTTGGATCTAGAATTTTCCTAATATGTAACTAGCTAGCCAAGGGTTCGTAGTAAGGTTTTATGAATTTCAAGTTAGTTGTCAACTCCTTAGTTGCATACTAGGGATTTAGAATCTTACCAGGACCAGGCCTTAGTTGCCAGCTAAAACTATCAGGTTTTATGAATTTGGGCAGGGCGTTTTGATGTTAGTAAAATGCACTGCTGACTTATTGTAAAGGTCAAAATACAAAATAGGCTCCAGGCCAGCGAAAAATTCCAAAACAGGTTAGGTGCATATACGAATGCAAATAATACATTTTATCTTATATATATAATTATATATATAATATATATATATAGTATAATATATATATATAATATATATATATATATATATATATATATATATATGTATGTAATATCTATTTCACATGCTGTAACTTGAAACAAAGAATGAATATTTCCAAAACTAAGTAATGCATTCTCGCTATAAAAACGATTTGTGTCCCTTTTGGCAAGAGTTCCATATGTACCCCCTTCAAAGTCTACATGTAACAAATTCTTTTTTTATTTGGCTAGGGTAGGGTATGTATTTGGTAGTGTAAGGCCATAATTAAAAACAAAATGTTTCCTGTACAATGTTAAAGGGGGGGGGGGGGGGGGGGTACATATGCGAACTTCTATTTCCCACATTTTCATGTGCAAGTTAGACAGGTTGAGTCAGAAAAAATGGACACTGATTGTATCCGTCATTTTGCATCTTCTGGAAACATATATTTCAACATATGTAGTACCAACTGAAAGCTGATTTTATTATCTTTAACTTGCTGCAAGGAACATTTACAGCTACAGTCTTTTAAAATCAAGTACTAGGTTTTACGCTCTGTCCGCGAATTCACTTTAAATGAACGGGATTCATGGAAGCATATATCAATGTTCAGAGATGTAGAATTTTTCTGACTCAACCAACCTGTATTAAAAATACGAAGAGCTTTGATGCAAAAACCGATACATAATTTATTCCAAATAGAGATACTGACACAAATAATTAGTCACTTATATTTAAACAAAATGACAGAATTTTAAGCGTTTACCAAGAATACTGATGAATGGTGCAAAGTTAAAGCTATCAGTATGGAGTTATGTAGATGATTAAGCCGCACATTCTAAACACAAAATCACATTGTTTGAATTCAAAACCTTCAACAAAATAAGTGAATTGTGGAAGTTCCTTAGATTTACTACAACATAGAAAAATCTTCAAAGACCAAGCCCATCCATACGATTCCTAAATTGCAAACTAATTGTAATACAATTTTTATGTAATTGTAATGTTTTGCTTAGTTTTCTGTACAGATGTAAACACGCATTTAAACTTAATGGGTGATTACCTGCACCCGAATGACAGTGGGCACGATTCCTCGGCCTCGTCTACCGAAGGAGTTTAGTTTGTGTGTTTATTTGTGTGCTTGTTTTGTTTGTTTGATTCGTTTGTTTGTTTTTTTTGCACCATACCCAAAACGTCTTTTCAGATATATGATTTTCGTTGCCACTACGGCCACAAATATTTCGTTTGGACGTGTCCTATGTGCCAAATATTAGAGATTTATCTTCAATCACACAGTTCTTGAACCGATCTGCTGTGCCATAAATCAACCAATAGCAGATTTGCTTAGTTAAATTATCGTTATATGGCGCACAAAAGCACCAAATGTGGCACAAACACTCGTTATGACCTATAAATAATTCCCAACATGTTTGCGTGAAACACGAAAATTCAAACTGGCCGACATCTTCGAAAAAATTTAAAAAAAAAAACGCCTTTTAGTGATTGAGATATGGAGATTACGTTGGTATCGAAATATATTTTCAGATCTTTCAATTTTAGACATAATCACCAATGAGAATAAAATGAGAGACCTTTCATGACTGTTCACTTAAACATATACTCCAGTTATATACCACTTATATAAACGCATCCCAAACTTGAATGTTTTTAGTAGTAAAGAAGGTTGTAATTACACTCAATTTAAACATAGTGTCAACTAAAGGTTTGCCAGACACGCAGATACAACACCCAGACAAATTGGTGTAAGCCCAGTGTTATATTACCCTCAAAATTTTGATTAAAATATCATTTTCTCAATTTTATTTGAGAAAAGATTTCTCACGGGAAAAGTACTTTGTTTATGATAAAAAGAGAGGTGCAAGGTGCACCTGTTAGATAGATTGCACAAGGGGGGAAATGAGAATTCCCAAGATGTAAACTTAGAAACTGAGTCAACTTGTTTATGCTTTGAGATCAAAACATTGCATGAGCTGGGGATTCCCCCATGAAGTTATATATGTAAAGTGATGCAATTCAGATGAGGTAATTTATGTGAATTCCAATTGGTCAGCTACTTTTTGTTTG
This sequence comes from Ophioderma brevispina, assembly GCA_023653785.1. NCBI lineage: Eukaryota > Metazoa > Echinodermata > Ophiuroidea > Amphilepidida > Ophiodermatidae > Ophioderma > Ophioderma brevispina. Next base: position 22,619 of record JAMKCH010024933.1, on the reverse strand, counting down.
TTTGCTCGTATCCACAAGTCATTGGTAATGGCTTTGTGGTGGTGTCAGGATTTGTTCAGCTAGTGTGCTGATCCGGGGCCGCGTGTATCCATGATACGGACGCTCCTAACATGGCTCGCTATTTGAGGCTGGGGCGGATTGGGAACAGTCAGCTACTGCAAAGTTATGTTTATGCATGATGCTGTGGTAATAGCTATTTTAAGACTTGGGAACTTTGTGAAGTCAATACATAATGGAGATTTGAGTAAAGTCTCGGGGCCAGCATCCACTAGTAACAAGTAGCTAGAAGTTATAGCTAGTTTTAATCTGCAATGAGTAGCAGATCTGTAAAGTACCATAGTGTCAGGATTTATAATTCCATGTGAGCCGAGGTCGCTGTAATTATTCTACTGTCGTCTTTGAAGCCCAAAGTGCTGGGAATCAAAATAGGATTCCAAATTCTGGACAGATAGAAATCGTGGTGATTATCTTGGACTGATATACTGTGGAATATTAGTGTCGTCGAGGGACTTACCTTGTCGTCTTGAACTTCTGGACAAAATGTTATATTCAGGACTGAGAATATTCCCATGGAATGTTACCTGGGGATTTTTAAGTGTGACTTTGCATGCTGTCATTTTGGAGTCTTCGCTGTGAGGATATATCATTGTTGACCTGCAACGCTTTCAACACAGGACACTAGTAAACTCTTAAGTATTATAATCTTAAATATTGTGTGTCAATTTATGTAATTTTGTTTTTGGACATACCAAATTCTTGAACCAAACCAATTAAAAATCATTAAATATGTTTTATTATATAAAATTCAGATCATTTGTGCACAAGGCTCATTTATTTGTGTTTGTAAGGTATTTCTGACCTTTGATGTCCACGAGACATCATAACACCAGAAAAACAGAGAGATACATAGAACATTTAACCAGTAGGTGTTTCCGATTATAATTTGCACCAAAAATGGCGGGTGGTATTTTGTAACACGTAATTACGCAAATATACATATGTCGTGAACCTAACATCTAGATGAAACGTGTACGTTTTGAGTTCATACTCATGCAAAATCGACAATACAGAAACATCATACTTCGACGACTGATTACTCATTGTCTTGAAGTAATCGACCTTGGAACTGTAGCTCGTAGTTGTTGGGGATGGTTTTCTTACGTTTCATACGTTTCTTCTTACCCGGTTCACCCTCGCTATTTTGCCATTGCTTGGGCTTGAGATACACATATCCCTTGCTATCAAATCGCGCTGTAACGATATTGTCCTGTAATAAGGGAAGAAGCAAAAAGTTAAAAGTTGTGTGTCTATGTTAAAAGTTGCACTGCTTTGCAATGCAATCATGGCATAATATCAAATTAGAATTTTAATAGCGGTTAATAATTTATATATCTTTAGAAGAGTGGGCCTATGATGCATGATTCTAGCAGAATCTATGACGATGCGAAACTCATTCACGCATGCCAAAAAAAGCCGGGAATTTGGTCGGGACAAACGGAAGCGCAAGTTTCTACAAACACGTATAAATGTAGTACGACAAAGCTACAAATACACGAGATTGAAAGCAGCATAATCAAAAATGAATCGCACAATCAGATTTGACGCATTTTGACGCTTTTGCCCAGTTAGCAGGGGTTGGGACTTGGCCGGGGTTTGACGTAAAAATGTTGCCTCGCACCCGCAGCGCCGGGACTTGACTGGGACATGGCCGGGGAGTTTAAAGTAACAGGAGGAGATTTTCTAGGACACGAATTTCTCTCAAATTTTACTGGATCGGTTGTAGACCACCTACCGAGAACGTTTGGAAGGTTTATTGGACAAACAGGTGCAAACGAAAACCGCAAATCTTGTTTTGAACTTGCCTGCTAAAGGCTGCTATCGTAATCGTTCCCCATAGAAAACCAACATGCTTTGACTTTCTGTCGTGCACGCCTGAAACTACTAAATCATCATCTTTTTACATAAAGACGGCGTATTCGGCTTATTCACTTCAGGTGTGATCTAATACATTGGTAAGCATTCCAAATATGTAAAAAGAAAACGGGCTTCGAGAAAAATGGGGGGCGCTTCTTTCTGTTAATCTGCTCATGTCTCTATAACGTTTCAAAAACACACCTCGTGTGCAAGATAAACGTTCTTATTTTAATCAATAACCTAACATTTAGGGCAGCTAAATATCACCGAGCGTTTGCTCACTATAGCTCCCCTCGGTTGTTTGGAGCTAAAGCGTGTGTCTATTGTTCTAAAACAAACACATTTCATCGTGTGGGTGTAAGAATGTCGCAAGTGCAATAGCTTCCACGCGATGCATTTGTGTGTTGCAATGTATTATCTTTCTTCAGGCGACTGTGTCAAGACAGCATTTCAAAGAGCCACTGATTTGGCATAATAGTATGATTGACGGGAATTTCTGACAAACAGCAGCTATTGCACTTACAGCTTTTTTGCATTCACACAACGGGTTCAACCTTCATAACCGCCCGATCACCCGGCGTTTGAGTTTTGAAGCCACTCCTATAAGCGAACACTTATTGTTTGAACAAGAAATACTTATAGGCTGCTATTCTGAAAGGGAGTCTAACTTTAGTCCTGGGTTTAAAGCAGGGTTAGTCCTACACGAGTGGACCTTTTTTCCTTCTAACATACTCTAAAAATGTGCTGTAATGGGTGAGAAAATTCCTAATGGATGGGCTGGAAGGGCCCATCCATGACAAATTTTCTCACCATTACATTTAACTTTCACTGTATTTTGAAAGGAAAAAAGGTCCACTCATGTAGGACTAACCCTGGTTTAAACCCACGACTAAAGTTAGACTCCCTTTCAGAGTACCAGCTATTAGCATTATTTCGGCATCTATTCTCACCTCAGCATTTGCCAGCATCATCTCCAGCTGTTGTCGAAGGTTGGTGAAGTCTGGACGTCTGGCAGGTTTTTGTTGCCAACATGCAGTCATAATGACGTCATACCTGTATTAATTTAGGAAATTCAACCAGGTTAATTTATTTTTGCTTGTTTGTTTTAAGACCATTAACACTTAAGTGACCAAGGGGTTTTCACTCCCGTTGGTGCCCAAGGGGGGGGGGGGGGGGGGGGTTCCATGGGACCCCCACTAATTAACTCATTAACGGCTTGGCCGATTTTATTGATTTTTTTGGTATGAAAAGAAGCGCATTTAAAAGTCAGACAATTACAAAAAAATCGGCGCAAAAATCCCACGCGTAAAGCGGCCAACGCGAAACAAATTTTGGGGGTCCATAGGAACCCCCCTTGGTCACTTAAAGTGTAAATCACAAGTGTAAAATGATACTATCTAAATGTAAATAAGTGAAAACGTTACTCCCCTAAAGAGTTAAACTCTTGTGATCCACTCCAGAATGAGTGCGTTTGTACTTTGACAGAGCAGTTTCCACTCCAAAAGAGTGAAAATAAGTTGTTTTCGTGTTGTCCTTCGTTTAACTCCTCAAAAGGTGTTGTCCTTCGTTCAACTCCTCAAACGAGTGGAAATTCACTCTCTTTGGAGAGATTTTGATTCTTTTTTCAATGGAAATTGCTCTTTTAAACTGCAATTTGGAGTGGTTTACAAAAGTTTCACTTTTTTTAGAGTGAAAATTTCACTCGTTTACATTTATAGAGTACTTGATTTATTATGGGCTATTATAATATCGATGTTGATATTATTCATGAACATTAAATGAGCAAAAAGGACACTAAACGATCCTTAAACCGAGTTTATTCAAGGTTTGGCTCGACTAACCCGTAAATAAAACATGGTTTTCTTATTCGTGCAACACAACAACAGGAAAATGACATGGCAACTAAATGACCATACCCAGATAATACTGATGAAGAAATAGTTAAATACTTGAGCACGTCGCAGTTTCGACATCGTATTGTTAGAAATAGATTATGTTGTTACCTTTTCTTTTGATAACATATTTTGTTTCTGCATATTTACAATATTGCTGGCGGTTTTACTGAAACACTGCAGTATATTGATGGCGGCTAGCTTGACGTCAGCAATATAATGCCGTAAACATATTTTACTAAATACCTAATACTGGCAGCCTATTGGCCATTTACATGACGTACTTTTAGGGGCTTTGTGAACAGCTCACAGAAAACCAAACACACGTTTGACTTAAGAGCCTTTAAATTTGAAATGTCTGACACCAATGATGCATGTGGATGCATGTGGATTTCACATTATCGCATCGTCTCTGCTCATTATGTGCATTTGGCCTATAAAATCAAAACCTCATCTGCAGCAATAAATGACCAATGCCAAATCCTTATATGTAGCCAATTCGCCAATTCATGTTGATATTTCCAGGAGACACAAAAATGAGCGATTGGTTAAAACAGATCGTTTTATTACGCGCAAAGAAGTCTTTTGTAGTTTTGTTGCACATGTGAAATCTCTTTGAAATGGACTACTGTTTGATTCGCTGTGATTTTTGCCTCAAATTTAGGTGACCAAAATTATACATATGAGGTTTTGGTATTTGAACTTGGAAGTTACTGGTTTTCCCTGCCTAGCGACGACATGATCTTTTCAAAATTGAGGTTTACTATTTGCACTTGCAATTTTCATAATCTTTTTCGCACCTTTGTTATTTGTACATCTTATTTGTCTATTTTTCCAAATGCTCAAATGCAAGATTGAAAAGCACAGCTATCATGAAGTAGCGAATTTGTCTTATTTGGTGAACCAAAGATAACATAAGAATAAATTCGGTATCACTTTAATATCACTCAAATACTGCTACTAATAATCATGTTCAAATATCGATTTTCTAAATTTTCGGCTTAGTTAATTTTGTTGTTTTGTTAGTGTGGGACACATTTTGAAGTTCACAGAATTGGCTGTGAATATACAGACAGATGACAGCAATGTCAGTTATTGTTTTAACGAACTCTATACAAAAAATACACCCATTTCTTACTATACAGACGGTTAACTATATGATTACTTACATCTCTGTACTACAATGGGACGGCTTTGCTAGACGTTCTCCGTGGATCACCATTTTGAGAACTTCTGACGCCTATAAACCACCAATATGGATGAGACTCCTGGCGGAAGGAAAAAAAAAAAAATGAGGAAAACAGGACAAAATTCTCAAAAATCATAACTCTAACCACGAAAAGACGACAAAGGGATAGGAGAGCAAAGAAGGGAAGTTTATGGTGATGGAGGTGAGGAGAAAGGAAGACAAAGAAAAGAAAGGGGGGAGGAACCTTTGCGACTGTGTCCGTGATGGGAGTGGGGTAATGGTGTACCTTTAATATGATTCTTTTTATTCGCTTTTGCTGAAGATGTCTAATCATTGAAAAGTTGATATTGGTGTTGCAGCCTGTTTTGTTAATCTCAATTGATCTGTTTTTTTATGTAGACAATGATTAAGGGATAGCCTGTATCGGGTCCGTACGCAGGATTGACTTTCTTCAGTTGATTGTTCTTTACACAGAGATGAAAGTCCCATTTATTGTGACAGAACCAGGACATCGCTTTTAACCAAATCAATGTTCGTTTAACCTAAGTAAAACGCAAGACTTGTATGGCTTATAGCTTATCCATTCAATATTATGAACCTGAATCCCCCACGTCCTTTTCATCATCTTACCCATCGTTACAAGCTCCCAGCACAATACGCCAAAAGACCATACATCCGACTTGGTGGTATATATGTTGTCTTCAATTGACTCTGGAGCCAACCAGCGTACCGGCAGTCTCGTCTTTTTGCAGAAAGAAAAAGAAAGGGAAAAAGAGTAAATTTATTTGGATTTATGATACATTGTCTTTTCCCTTCTTCTTCTTTTGGACAGTACGGTGCTGGATAGTGCCGTATAGCATGGTACTTATTTTGATGTCAACGGAGAGAGGAGGACATAGCTATAGCCATTGGTTCCAAAATCTGTTTTATTCTTACATCATACTAGGTTATGGAAGAACAGTGTTTGGTGGTGTAGAGATTGGCTTCACTGGCGAGCAGTTACTGACAGGGGAGACCACTGGACGGTTTCTACTTCTCCCCCATCAAACAGGATGTTCTTTGTTCAGCTAGGAGCGAAAAAGAGCCAATGGCGTAGGCTCAAGGATGGACTACCACAAGGGAGCGTGCTCGCGCCTCTCCTGTTCAATCCATTCAAGACACAGGTGTGTGCTTTCCATCTACGCAACCGTAAAGCCAAACGTCAGATTAAGGTAACCTGGTGTGGAACATCCCACCCTGAAGCATTGTGATAGGAGTTACCTTGGACCGCACTCTCTTTTATAAGACCCACATCAAGAAGACGAGTAGTAAAGTGTGTTCACGCAATAACATCTTGCACAAACTCACTGGAACAAGATTAGGTTCTCGCCCACATACCCTAAGGTCGACGGCACTTGTCCTGTGCTATATATCCATGTGCAGAGTATGCTTGCCCTAGTATATGGGAAAGATCAACCCATGCGTGCCAAGAAGCTTGATCCAGCACTAAATGCCTCCTGCCAGGTTATCACAGGATGTCTTCGCCCAACTCCAACGGACAACTTATACATTCTAGCAGGAATTGCTCCACCAGACATCCGTCGCAGTGTAGCGAGCATGCAAGAGCGTAGCTGCCAAGTATCTAATGTGAAGCACCCTATGTCTGGAAAGAGACCAATTGCTAACCGCCAAAGAGAGTTTCTTAAGCAAAGACCAACCCCTTGAAACGGTCTCTAAGGAGTTTAAGAGAGTCACCTTGGGGAAAGAACGACTCGCTATCAACCGAATAACCTCTGTTGTATTGAACCTGGTGAGCATTTTCCACCTGGAGCTGACTCGCCTCATCATGGGCTGAATGGCGATGTCTCAGATTGAGAACCAGAACCGGACGATCTAAGGTTTCCTTGCAGAGGCGGGGATATTTGGAAGCAAATCAGGACACTACCTGTGATTGTGAAACATCACCACAGACAATGGAACTTCTCTTGGTCTGCCCAATACTGGAGCAACAATGCACAGACAAGGATCTTGCAGAATTCAGTGAAGCAGCCAGACATTGTACACACCTCATATTTGAGAACCACTGTGTTTGGATACGATAGGAAGAATATCTTACTAGGTTGACAACCCCTCCCGTCAATCGCTTTAGGACCAACCTGTATACTATCTTATACCCGGTGGGTGCTTGTAAAAGGCGTAAAATGTCAATTGACAATTACATTAAATCATTTGGCACCAGAAAAAGAGGATTTGGTAGGGCCCATAGAATCTAGGAGGGTGGTAACACCCCTTCGGTAGAGGCGGGCTAACAATGATAAAACCTACTTACATCTGTTTTCATTTCGTACTGACGTTTCGTACCGATGTTTCGTGCTAGTCCGAAGTCACTCAGCTTACATAACAAACCTTCTCCAAGTAAAACATTTCTGGTGGCTAAGTCACGATGTACACACTATAGTAATAATAATAATAATAATAATAATAATAATAATAATAATAATAATAATAATAATAATGAGTTATAATAATAATAATAATAATGATAATGATAATAATAATAATGATAGGGCAGAATCGAAAAAGTCAGTGCTATTAGATAAATGATTAGAAACATACTTTTGGTATATTCCAGAAATTATCCACACCCCACCCAAAAGATGACAATGGGAATTCCAACACCCCTCTTCTTAAAAATGCATGGGAATTCCCACAGTGAAATCCAAAAAGTCCATGGGAATTCCCATCATGAAATCCACAAGTGCATGGAAATTCCCAGGATGAGAATCGTAAAATATTCCAATTGAATATAAACAGAGATGGCTCTGGGAATCCCCGTTACTTTGCTGACCCCCTAAAAATATATCATTTCGCAAAGAATACTATCTCTTTGTAGGCTGGTTTTCCTTTTATTCCTTGGTCACAAACACCCAAAGATGACATGATGAAAAAATACTGCAAGTAAACTTGCGACATCCCCCTGGCAAGATGGCAGTCTGGAACATGACCGCAGATGACCTTTGACCTTGGTCCATGACCTTTGACACCATCCACATATGAAGAAACCCCTATTGTAACTTAACCCCAAGTCTGGTTTAAATCCGACTTCAACTTTTCGAAGGAGACACAAAAACGAAAACCTAACCAAACTGGAACACACACATATACCGTGTGTCCCAAAAAAAAAACGCAACACTATGTGACAAGCGCCATAAGTTTTGAACAAAAGCACATGACTACTTATTCTTTGTTGTAAGGTAAGATGAGACTGTTACCTAATATCCCTGAAAAGTTCATAACGGTAGAGTTAATAGTTTTTAAGATATGGCCCCAACAATCAAGTAACCCGCAGAACCCATTTTACAAAAATGAGGAGCTGGTAACCACAAGACTGGCAATGAATAACAGAATGGCAAATACAATATTGATTGCAATCAACATTCTTGCCCAAATTTCTTACAGAACAACTTCTACTGGGTCAAATGACTGCATTTACATACTTATTACTTAACTTATAATGATAAAACATTAATTTATTGGTGATAAAATATGTTTCAAGACGGTATAAAACTATGACTAAGTCATAGACAAACTCCACATAAAATGATAAATGCGTTGGGCTGCAACTTGCTTCTTACTGAAAATAATGTTACATAAATGCGTTGGGCTGCAACTTGCTTGTTACTGAAATAATGTTACATTCTCAACTTTATGAAAGTAAACCTTTGTTTTCAACACAAAACTCAATAACAACATCAGTATATTCATTCTGTCATTAAATTTTGGGTTAAAATAACTCTTTGTGTGCCGTCACAAAATGACTGATTAGCTCTATAATCCATGCTGTCTTATTTGGACAATACGAAGAGTTTGTTGATCATACATTCCTAATTCGATCTTTTAAGTGTGTTAAATGCATGTTTTTTTTAGCTGGATATCTGTTGCAGCAGCTGTCTTTAAAAAGGGAAATGGTGGTTGGACTTATAGATTCATATGTGGTTCTGGGCGCAAAACGTACAGTGCCGTATTTGTGGTTAACTTAATACCGCCTCAATTTGGTTAAATGGGTCCTGCAGGTTACTTGATTTCTGGGGTCATATCTTAAAAAATATAGACTCTACCTTTATGAACATTTCAGGGATATTAGCTAACAGTCCCATCTTACTGTACAACAAAGAATAAGTAATCACGTGCTTTTGTTCAAAACTTTGGCCCCTGCCACCGAGTGTTGCGTTTTATTTTTTGTGGGACACCAACGGTACACAAAAAAAATAACATACAGACATATGCGCACCCTCGCAATATCCCCCTCTGCTTTTCAAGTCAGGGGGATAAAATGGCATGAGAATTCCGACAAGAATTTCCACACTGATTTATCAAAAAGATCTCGGGAATTCCCATAGTCATATCGATTTTTGAAATTGTCATCTTTTTTTTGGGGGGGGGTGGCTAATTTCTGGAATAGCTCATTCTAATATCGTCTGGATTGAGCTTGCTATCTGACGAGTTAATAATAATAATAATAATAATACGAGAAATCGACAGGAACTATTAAAGGTGCATTTTGTGATTCCAGCACTTTCTGTTTTATTCATTGTTCACTAGATATCCTTGAGAAAAGCTTATTCACGAAATTTGAGTTGATCCCGAACCTGCGGTTTGTGATATGAGCAATTGCTTGTTTTCAACGGTCCCATAGGCCACTGTGCTGTAATTTCTGTCCGTTTATGGACAGAAAATACAACATTGTGAATGTAATTCTTACAGATACGACCGAATTTGCACGTAAGATTAGGTACACGTGGCTTACTAAGGCTAACGATTCTGATGATATAATAATCTTAAACCCCTTTTTTGAGGTGAAGTCTGTGGACGAGGCTGTGGATCACGAAATGCCTTTAAAGGCAAACATTATCATATACTTGCGAAGTAAGACCTGGTGTGGCATACCTATCTCGCTGTGTTTTTTTTCGTATATAAGCCACCTGAAGGGGGTGTGGAGAGCACAAATGTAATTAAAAATTACTAAAGCCAATGACCGTCTTCTTCGCCTAATAAAGCGAAAATAAATAAATTCACCACCAATTTATTTTCCCCCCAATTCAATGACCTATTGCTAGCACATAAACTTCGTGTAAACAATAGCCTATGATGGACTAAATACGTTCAAAACCGATCGGTTGATTATGATCATGATATCTGGAGTGCAGGTCCATTGTTATTTGCTACAGAAGTTGAAAATATTTAGGTGTTATCGTCCTTCCATCCATTAAGATTGATTAATTTATTCGTGAACGTAACACTAAATACCTGTCCTCGTCCACCAATAATAAATCTTGGGCCCTGTGGTGCTCATTAAACATTGAGACCGTATGTTTAATCATTTATTCGAAAAATAAGAAAGACGAACAAAATCTGACAAACCAAATTGTTCGGCAATTTTTGTACGACAATCTCAATCCGTATTCTTGGTTACTACGTCACTTCTATTCAATAACGCGTTTTCAGAGAAAACAAAAAGTCAATGGCCAAGATTATTTCAAAAACAGGTACAGTTTTAGATTTTTGTTCATCTAAGCGTTTCTGTCATGGCACATTCGATAATCTCGGCAAGAAATCGCAGTTTTTGTATTTTTGTCCGCAAACGGACATAGAGAGTATACCACATTAGCCTATGGAATATTGTGATAACAAACATTTTCTCATAACACAAAAAGTGAACATTCTCGAGGATTATAGTGAAAAACTCATAATCAAACTAGATCGCTAGCATCACAAAATGCCATTTAATCTTGTTTCTAGCCGATTTCCTCATATCAACGATTATCTGATGCCCAACCAGCAGAACCGGATGTGTCGGCCACACAATGTGTTTGTGAGGGTTTCTAATCTCTTTAAGACTACTGATTCCGGAGCTGGCATGATCCCACTAGCAGGCACCCTTGCGCATTTTGAAATATCCAAGATGGCCGCAAAAGGCCGCCATTACATAGAGTAGGTCCTATTCTCACTCCTTGGGCTACTATAAAGTCCGTCTTGGTGACTTTGATAAGTTTTAGGGGTCAAGAAAGTATTTCTTCATTATCTACATCCTGAAATCCCTCTTTACATTGAAATCCAAGATGTCCGGCAAGTTGCTGATACAATTCCTCCACCAGCAACATACTATAGTCCTGATTTTTATTCCTGTCAGTAAACGCATATTGTCGATGGAAGAATTCATTTGGAGGGTGAGGTTGTTTAGATACAAAACTCTCAGATATATAACCAATTGACGGTTGAGTTATGGGCGGAGTTTTGGACTTCGTCCATTACTCAAACTATGGGTCAGAAATAACCGGAGAAAACCTTCGATTTCTTCCTCGCAATACAAAAGAGATCGGATTGAAAAAACCTGGCCAACTACAAATAAGTTACGTTGTTCGTCCATTCAATACTTTTAGTGGGGGACTGTATTGAACAGATCTTATTTGGAGTGTGCAAACTCCGTATAAATTGTGAATTGTTTTTTGTACACAAGTACTTTTATAATAACATTGATAATCAAAAAATTGATGGAAGCCCTTGCCACACTCCTTTTATGGCCCACTTGGATTTCAAGGTTCACGTGGTAACATTTTTAAAATGTTCCGATTTGTGTTGAAAAGTCCACCATGATGTCTTCCTGGTTACAAGGATTCCAAAAAGTAATATTTTATACTACCTGTGACTTATATTTTAGATTATGGGGTAAAAACTGTAAAAATGGTAAAAAAGTCAATTTTAGTTTTAACAAGGGGTCAAAATTCAAAGTTGTCTCCAATTTTTGTAAAATGTGGTTCAATTGTTGGTGTTTAGCTCCTAGAATGAAATATAGGAATAGTTTTGACTATCTTACATGTCTGGTTATTAAGGCAAAATGGCGATAAAGTCAACGGCTATTGGTCACTATTGGATTCTATTGACTGTGACTTATTTTGTTGGATAAACTTGAAAACTAAGCAATACAGATACGACAAACTATTCCTTCTTTCAATCCTTTACGCTGGGACACAATTGCAACGCACAATCTAACGAATCAAAGGCAATTTTTAACTTTTGACCCTGTACACACCAAAAGTGACTTTTTCAACCATTTTTTACAGTTTTTACCCATAACTCCGGAACTATAATCCATAGATAGTGTCAACTATACCTTTTTTGAATCCTTTGTGACCAGACAAACCCATGGTGTGCTTTTTAAGACATTCAGAACATTTTAATTTTGACCCACACCCTTTCTAAACCTTGAAACCCATGCTGGGGCCATTAAGGGGGGTTGGCAGGTGCTCATCAATTTTATTGATTATGCAAGCCTAAAGTACTTGGTGGCAAAATTTCCTCAATTTTATTCCGGAAGCGCACACTCTTACACACAGTCCCCTGCTATTTTTATTACCTATGTGATACAAGTGTTTCTACCCATATTGGTTTTAAACATTGCCTACAACAGCAATATCATAAATTTTAGAAGGCTTCAGGTCACCTGTGTGTTACAATGAAGAACTTTTATCTTTACTATTCATAAAGTCAGCTTTCACCTGCTTTCACTAAAACTATTCCTGGATTTTTTTGCGCTTCTTTGATGGGGGTATTCCCGGGTTTATGCTTTCTATTATTGGGACTAATGAATGGCTCAAAAACTCTCCTGTTGGGCTATCATGGCTATAAGCGCACAAGGGGGTCATACACAAATACAAACGACTAAGTTTTTAACTCTAATCCCCTCAATTCATACCCTCCACCTACAAAAAGTAGAGGCTTTCTCCTATCAACTGGAATCTATATAAAAGTCGTATTAACAAGCTGAAATGCTCAACTTGACAACTAAAATATGATGCTTTAACCCATTACATGAACCTTTTTTGTATCGAATATGAAGGGCTTAACTTAAAATTCATTGAATAATTGTCGTAAAGTGTGAGACACTCAATCGATTCCTTTGTTTGCGTCGATCGAATATGCAAAGGGCTTAATACCAGAATCATTTGAATAGATTGTCGTAAAGTGTGAGACACTCTATCGATTCCTTTGTTTGCGTCAATCAAAGAACGGATAAAGTTTCACGAACATCGAGGCTGGGTGAAGAGGAGGATTAGGCCACGTAAATATTGTAGTTTGTTATGAGTGACCAAAACTCTAAGCTACTTTTTAAATGATTGGACCAAACTGTCAAATATTATTTCTGGAACAGGATGAATAAATTTAAACGTACTCGATTTTTTTCAAGTATTCCTTAGTGACGTTTAGAACTTTCAATTGGTGAGTAATAATAACTTATTCATATATTTTCTCATGTTGAATGCTTCAGAGTTTGTTCAAGTTTGTTGTTTGGAATTTATTCAGTGCATTTGTTTTTTGTAGAATTCTTGCTTCTTCGTTAGAAAAGGGACATTTTTTAATTATAGCCTTAATTTTATCCGGTATCGTGACATCGAATTTCTATTATACAGGGTGTCCCAAATAAATGCCTTCCTTGCGTTTGTGGCTAATCAGTTTCAAAATTACTGAGAATTATTGCCAATTTATAACAATTCTGAATGAGGAAGAGTTTTGTATATCCTGTCCAATTTTTATCTGATACGGTTCACTAGTTTTGAAAACAAAGCCTATTATGTAACCCGCTGTCAAATTACCCCATTCCAAATTTGTCTTTGATCGTTAAAGCAGGTTCGCCTTGAAAAGTTGAATAAAATGTCTTTTAACAACAAAATCTCCTGGTACTAATCCTGCCTTTTGTTTTTTTAAACTAAATTACTATAATATTTGTCGTTATTGTTTTATCCATGGTCTTTTATCTTCTGTACAGTATTTTCCTCTACTCATATTTAGAATAGTAACTTAGGGATGTGGGCCAAATTTAAATGTTTTATCGCCAGTGTGTCTGACAAATCAGCGTGAATATTGCAAATTGCGGCGGAGGGATTAAATACCAAATGAATGGAAATGGTTGAGGCTATAATTTCAAAAATAATTTTGAAAATGTTGAAATGCTGTGAGATATTGCAAGGCCTATCCTTTTCTGCACATACTGTTCAAATTTCATCTGATTTGCTTCACCGATTTTAGAAAAAAGGTGATTGCGTATGTAAGCCACAATTTAAGCCGTTTCAAGTTTGATGATTACACAATCAAGGCATGCTTAAGTACGTAGGTGCTGGTTTTTATATCTCTTCGCCCGTCTCTTTATCCTTACCACTTATGTTTGATTCAATTAACCCAGTGTAATCTTGTAAACTAAATATGAAACATTTAAAGACAACATGTCTTGACAAATAAGGGAAATGTTCTCTGTTCGCAATGACATCTGACATTGTGTTTGATGTAGATTTGATTTGATGTGGATTATTTGTGTTTGTTGTTTCTATCAAATGGTCCACATAATAACTAAGAAGTCTTTAACATCCATTCATACCATTTCCATTCATTTGGTATTTAATTCATCTGCTGCAATTTGCAATACTCACGTGATTTTGTCAGACACACAGAAAACGTTTAAGTTTGGCCAAGTTACTATTCTAATATGACTAGAGGAAAATACTGCACAGATGATAAAAGACAGTGGATAAAACAAATTATGATAAATATTTTAGTAATTTATTTTTAAAAACAAAAACCTGGATTAGTACCACGAGATTTTTGTAGTTAAAAGACATTTTATTCAACTTTTCAAGGTGAACCTGCATCAACGATCTAAGGCAAACTTGGAATGGAGTAATTTGACAGCGGTTTACATAATAGCCTTTGTTATCAAAACTAGTGAACCGTATCAGACAAAAATTGAACAGGATGTACGAAACTAGTTTGTCATTCAGAATCTGTTATAAAATTTTAATAATTCTCAGTAATTTTGAAATTAAAGCACCAACTGCGAGGATTGCATTTATTTTGGGACACTCTGTAGTGATTGGATAAAGCATACAGCCTCTCAGAACGAATGGAATCGTCGACACGCCCCAAAAACTTTTAATGAACTGACAGGAATAAAAAAATCCTACTATACTAGTTATATCTCAGCTTCTGTAGCATCTATGAGACTGTTTTTGTGGTTTTGAGTAAGTTTTGAGGGGCAAAGAAATCCTTCATGAAACCCTTCTGTTTAAAAAAAACGTTGCTGAAATGTCTATATAAATCCAACATGGCCGTCGATCAAACTATTAGAATAACATATAATATCAAGAACAGGTAATTGTCCGTAGGACTTGTACCGTGGCCTATAAATATTCACTAGCTGTGTTCTCACTGTGAATTTAAACCTGGCTCATTTGGGTGTGCGACTGAAGGAGCAAGGAAGACGATTTACCTTTACCTGTTGTAGTCAATGGATAAAGATTAGAGTTTCGAGTCACATTGGGAACATGGCTTTATTCACGTTAAAGTGAATAATGCCGTAACCTCAATCTGAAGTATCTTAGAATCTATGACTGAATAATCAATATTAAATGTTGAACCACGATTGTCACTTATTCTTGGGTTCTTCCTCTTTGTCACCCTCTCCACTGCTTTCCTAAACTTGCAGTTTTGCATGCCAAAAACCAGTGCAAGCACTGGGCGAAGAACATCTGCATTTTGTTGTGGACACCGACAGGACGCGGATCAGCTGTAAGCCATAGTGAATCAGTTATGTACTTCTGGAGTTCTAGTGGAACATCAGTTGGTACTGTCACGGGCAATACGGGACTTATTTGGTTGTATTTGAGCCACCCATAGGCGCATGGATCCAAGAGGGGTGGGTTATATAATCTAATGATGCCTTCCAAAAATATTGCAAATGGGCGTGCTTGACATTCTCTGTGGAATGCTTTTGTAGTTGGTGGCAAAGCCTTAACATTCGATGATATGATAGCATTTTGCCACTTTTGTAACCACGCATTAGATCGAGTCTCGTGTGCTGCAACCACTACAGTAGCTTCGTGCCAAGTTATTCAAGTTTAAATCATTTCAAAAGCACTTTCACGATCTTTGATTGTCAATTACCAACATGGGAGCAATGTATCGCAACGGACCCCAATGCAAGAGCTGCGAGCATTTGCGGCCACTATTCTGGCTGCTACGTAGCGTTGCCCCAATGTCTAGCATGGTATGATGGAGATTGGTACCCTCAATCAAGAGATGACAAATGAGCTTACTGAGAAGTAGAAAGTAGATTTAGTAAATGAAAAATATTCGGTGTAATCACATTCTTTGATGCAACCGATCCCCTGATGGGTAGTAGCTAGACTTTTTGAGGATATGAAACATCAACGCCCAATGAAGGGACTGTACATACTTCGTCGTATGGCTTCCTGGAAATTAAATCACAGGACAAATGAGTCAAGCAGATGTGTATCTCATATCCGACAGCTACTATGAATACAGCATCAGGGGTAGTACTTGAAGTGGTTGTGCTGGTTAGCAAGCAAGCAGGCGTCACCAAGTCCAAATACCCCTCTGTCCCCTCAGCAGGTCGTCCTTTAATGTGTACTTGAAACAAAGTTCAGATTATCTTGATTTGTCCACAGCTGGTGTGAGATCAAAGTGAAGAACCTACAAAGCCTCCAATACCACAACTTACCAAGCTTGTAATGACATGAGCCAGCATGATGCCAATGAAGACAACATGGGGCGTGTGATACAGCGTACTGATCTCAAAACACATCATAAGAGGCTGATGTTACCATACCCAACATTCGCAACTGTTGCCAATTAGGTGACCAGCAGTTGCATCAAGTACTTTGTGATGACAACCGAGTTTTCATCTTACTATTGTACTTATACAATTCTTAGTAAACTCACTATGTCAACCACTTTGGTACCAGCCCCCGCGTAACTGCTAGTCATGGGACAATTACTGTCAAGAATGCAGTGATAGCGCCCACAACTGCTCACAGTCATGCTTTTGTCTGTTTGCAATACCGTAGCTCGTATGTGGGGGATTAATTGGCAAAGCAAACCGTCGCCCACATCACATACTATCTTATTCTGACATTTTTTGAGGGATTTTTTTGAGATTATTTTGGTATGATATTCAGGCCTACAAAAAAATTTCGGGTCGTCCTGGGACCTTCGAAAGAAGTGGGGCAAAAATTTTCTGTCAAATAGGTGCATGTTGACGTGCAATCCAAACACATTTTGCACAAAGTCCTTACAGCTGGCCCAGTATTTTGACACTCTGTGCAATCTGGGCTATTTGAACTTTTTTGTATAAATTAGGTGTTTTTGTGTTATTTTTTCCTTACTTTGAAATTTTTATGCAGTTGTCAATTTTTTTTGGGACACTGCGGTCCCATGGTCATGGGGATTTTGTAGGCCGATGTACTTATAATGTTATGGTCTATACAATGCACAAAGTTACGACTGAAAGTGACCTAATAAATTGTGAAGATATATTATGAATTTGATCCATTAGCCTCAAAACCGCAATGCGCGCATTCAACATACTGTTCTTAGGTTGTCATAAAAATTTACCACGTAATTTCAATAGGCGTATTAATTAACGTTGTTCGGTAAAACAAGTGTTTTCGTTTTTCACATACTGACTTATGTGGTCTTATTGCATCGTGCGTGAAAATGGGTCGTTGGTTCACATTAGAGATATATCTGAAGCATGACAAAATATACGGTGAATTGAAGTGGATGTGAAATAAGCGTCGTATGTGAAAATACGGACTTTTTTGCGTTTCACATACAGAATTATGACTTTGTAGCGTATATCAGAATACAATTGCCCTTTCAACCTCAGCAGGATCTTTATAAAACTGAAACTCAGAATGTTTTCTCATACTGCCAAAATTAAAACGGTAAATTGTATGTTTAATTCCATGTACAAACATTGAAATCTCCGGATTTAGAATTTCAATGGGCGGATTTTATCGAAAAACGGATGTCGTCAGCGAAGACAGTATTGGCGACGAAATGTATATAGTTAAAGTGCGCTTTGAAAGGCTTACACGTGATAAGCTGAAACTATTGTTGCCCAGGATGGATTGGTTGCCAGTACAGAGCTACGCATTGTTGCAGGGTGTTATGTAAGCAAAGCCAAAGGAACAGTCTGATGTTTGATTATCTTCTTCTTCTTCTTGCAGCTAAACATGTAAACGGTGGAGCCAGCTCAACGTTGAGGGTGGGGTTTGTGAGAAGTCTATGTCCACTGGGGGACGAAAGGTAGGGCACTCAAATTGGAGATGTGATCTGAAGTCTGTGATGGAGAACCACAGTAGAGTGGCAGGCTGGCGAGGCCGCAGCCACCATCGGTGCAATTTATATGGCTGTTGAAGCGAACCGACTCTGTTGGCGAATCCAGTTTTTAAGGGGTCCCATTCCTTGCGTGGAAGAATGCCTTACCAGGGGGTAGTTCTGCCATATGGTTGTAATTTTTTTAGTGAGTTGATCTGGTCTTGAAGTATATAGCCAGGTAGTATTGCATGTCTAAGATATGAATGGAGAGCTGAGAGTTTAGCAGCGTCGACAGAAAGGTCACGAGAGCACCGTCTCTGTCTGCCAGACGGTGATTGTTGGGCAGTATTGCATGTCTGTAAGATATTGAATGGAGAGCTGGAGAGTTTAGCAGCGTGTCGACAGAAAGGTCAACGAGAGCACAGTCTCTGTCTGCCGAGCCGGTGTGATTCTTTGACAGTGTTATGCAGCAGGTGCTTGTTGTCCAGCAGAGCCATATTCACTAGTTTGTGAGTGTGGTGTTCTCTCCGAAGCACTGCAGGTGCAATGCCTGAAAGCACTGGTAGAAAACTCAGATGGAGTACTAGGACGGGGGCAACCAGTAATGGTTCTCAAGGTCTTGTTGAGTACTGTGTCCAGCTTCTTTGTGTGAGAGGTGTTGCAACAGATATGTTTGATATGATTATGTGATTGTAAAAAGGGGCAAAAAGACAAGTTTCAACATCATCAAATGTAAAGACCTTACCACCAACTACAGAAGCATCCACAGAGAATTCCATGCCCATTTGCAAGTATGTATTTGGAAGGCATCATTATCATTATATAAGGACCCAATCCTCTTGGATACAAGCACCTATGGATGGCTCAAAGACGAACCAAACAAGTCCCTTACGCACATTCAGGGCCACATGATGTTCTACCAGCACCTCCAGAAGTACATCAACTGATTCACTGTGGATGTATAGGTGGATTTCAATGGCCACTGTATTTCAGTATAGGCGGAAGGGTTTTCATGCAAGCTAAATACATAAATTAATTCTCTGCCCCAAAACCTACTGAAAGCCGCAAAAACCAGTCTCATAGCTATTCCAGAAGCTGAGATATAACATTTTGTATGTTGTAGTGAGCATCTTGGCAACCATCTTGGATTTCAATGTAAACAAAGGATTTCTGATGTTAGATAATGACAGAAAGTACTTTGTTGACCCCTAAAACCTAGCCAAAGCCACCAAGACCGACCTTATAGTGGCCCAGGGAACTGAGATATGGCCTTCTATATGTTGTGGCGGCCATTTGGCGGCCATCATGGATATTTCAAAATGCTCAAGGGTGCTGCAGTGGCATCATGCAGATTCTGAATCAGTAGGTCTTGAAGAGATAGAAACCATCAGAAAACATTGTGTGGAGATACTTCCAGGTCTAACCAGAAATCTGGGTTTCGGCACTAGACTAGATATTCGATTGGAGGTCGCGGCAAAGGAAAGGGATATAATTGAATAGAATAGTGTAGTCGAAGCAGCATTTCACCATATTTGACAATATTGGGCGAAAGTACGCGTACGGTACTTACGTAAGCTATTCTAACATGCTGGAACAATGACATCAAATTTTGTGTAATGCAAAGTCCCATGTAGGAGGCACTTACCGTTTCAATACTGCATCCACAGGTGAGTAGTAGACTTTCAGCCATTCATTTGTCCCACTATATTTATTTTAATCATTGCATGTCGAAAAATAGCGTAAAACTTCTGGAAAACGTGCGTACTTCAGTGTAGATTTGTCCGATGATCAAACATGTGTGCTATTATTATTGTTTGGGATATGACGTCGAAGACCAGAAACGAGTCTCATCTTGCAGTACCGGTCCGTACGCTTAGTGTATTATACACAATACAATCATGTGACTGAATGTTCGTGGCATTTCCGATGTCGGTCCCGAAGTTTACCGAAGGTCGCTACAGCCGTCAAAGCACATGGTATCACCACCATTTTTGTAAACACGACATGTGAAATGCTGACACGGGATTTTAAAATTTCGCCGATTTCTTCTTTGGCAGTAAGGGATCGTTCATAAACGATGAGGAACTTTGGTAACAAGGTGTTATTAATCCCTGTGATATCGGTAAGTGAAGCATATGTCTTGTACAGCTTCTTAATTTTTTGTTGCCTCCTGTCACCCGTTAGCTTTGTTTGGTTCTGTTGAATACTACTGCCCACATCTCAAAGTTGTAGGCCCGAGGGGCTACAACCAGAGATGTGGTACCATATCTAATTTGACAACTATTGTTTTGAAATTCAAGAAATAAAATGAAATGTAAAGCAAACACAAAATATCAAACACACATCAGTCAAACTCTAAAAGAAGAAAACAAACGGTAAGGAAACAGTGAGAAAGGGCGGTAACAGACAGAGATATAGCGAAGACCAATCCAGAAAAAAAAAAACACAGACAGCAAAAGTAAAATTCTATTGAACTAGGGAAATATCTGTTTTTAAACACCTACGTCTTTGGAGGCAATGTATTCCATTCCTTTGGCAATTTGCACCGCAAAGTCAATGAGTTGCTTCGGGTTCAACTTTTCCTTTCCCGATTCTGATCTCTGCTGATGTAGATAGGCACGTAGATCCCCAAAAGCCGCATACTCCAAAACTAAAAAGTATGGTTCTAAAATTCCAAAATAGATATCCATATGGAGTTGTCTAATTTTAGAATTTGTTCGAACAAATTTTAATACTTGAGGATTATTGTGATATTACGTGAAAAAGTGATTGCAATTGTAACCCTATTTGAAATGATGGCTATGTGCGTAACATTACCGTTACGAAGAAAATAAAAGCGTACGGATAATACCAGCTGTCAGTGTTAGAAAACAGTTTCACTTTAACTAAAAGTTATAGTAGGATTTTTTATTCCTGTCAGTTCATTAAACGTTTTGGGGCGTGTCGACGATTCCATTTGTTCTGAGAGGTTGTGTGCTTTACCCAATCAGTACAATAGAATCGATGTCACGATACCGGTAAGATTAAGGCCATAATTTAAAAAAAAAATGTCCCTTTTCTCATGAAGAAAATATTACAAGGCAAATGCACTGAATAAATTCCAAACACCAAACTCTGAAGCATTCAACATTCAATGATACGAATAAGTAATTATTACTCAACAAAGTCACTAAGGAATATTAGAAAATCTGATACGTTACATTTATTCGTCTTGTTCCAGAAATAATATTCGACAGCTTGGTCCAATCATTCAACCCCCCTTCAGGTTTTTCCCCCGGCTTGCTAAAACCCCTTTTTCTGGTGCCAAATTATTTAATGTAATTGTCGATTGACATGTTCCGCTCCTTCTCATCCAAAAACAAACATCCACCGGGGTATAGGTAGGATACAGGGTGATCCCAAAGTGATGGATGGGGGGTGGCAACCCCTCCCCCTCGGAAGAGAAGTACCAACAAGCCTAGCACGAACCAGGAGTATCACAGACACTTGATTTTGGTACCAATAGATAACTATGGGCCTCCTCTTTCCATTGATCTCAAAATGAGTACCAACATGCCCAGCATTACGTCACAATGACGTCATAAAGTTCGCATGTCAGCAAAACTGCCAATTTCCATAGACACACAGTGTAGAATAGGGGAAAATTCAATTTTTCGCCAAAAAGGTTAGGAATATCAGATTTTCATGCGGTTTTTGATTCTACTTGATGGGAAATGACTAGTTTTATATATTGAGAGCATTTTAGTGCTATAATTAGGTGTTTGAGTCACTAAAATTGCAAAATATCAATTTTCCCCCTATATTCAAAATGTTCGTACTTTCCTCAACATATGACGTCATAGTGACGTCATAATGGGGATGTTGGTACTTATTTTGGTACCAATGGGCAGAGGAAACTCTAAGCTATCCTTTGGTACCAAATTTACATGAATTGGATGTTCAGTAACGAAAATCATAGGGGGGTGGTAACCACCCCTCCCCCTTCGGGAGTTTTGTTACAAAGAGTGGCTCAGGTAGACGAGGGTTAAGTATTTTAGAGTTTTGGTCACTCATAACAAACTACAATATTTACGTGGCCTAATCCTCCTCTTCACCCAGCCTCGATGTTCATGACACTATTTCCGTTCTTTGATTGACACCAAACAAAGGAATCGACAGCGTGTCTCAGACTTTACGACAATCTATTCAATTGAATCTGGTATGAAGCCTTTACATACTCGATACAAAAATGTTAATGTAAAATGGGTTAAAGTGTCTTATTCTGTTGAACAAAGTTGAGCATTTCAGCTGTGAATGCGGCTTTTTAGTTTTTGATCTCAACACATCCCCTCCAAATTAATTCGTACCATCGACAATATGCGTTTACTGACAGGAATAAAAAATCAGACTATAACAAAGATGAGCTCACGCAATTCACTGACAATGCAGGTGTAAAAGGAGACATAGTCCCCTACAGCCATAGTCCGGACTCCATA